>CAMXCT020001101.1:295000-370000 GCA_947184155.2 Cladocopium goreaui
ATATATATATACATAGTGAAATTGAAATATATATATATATACATAATTCACAATTATTTACAGTATATAACAGCATGTGTTCCTCCTTTTTGAACAGATGTCCCCAACTTTGGGAATTGCGTCCCCATCTGCAGGCGTCCCTATCCCACCTTCCAGTGGTGCTGGAGGCAAACAATGGGTTGCTGGTGCCGTAGAACTCACCATCCTGTTGGATGAAACATCGAATTTAAGTTATACCAGTTACCCTCTGGTGAACTAACATAGCAATGGAAAATCCCCATTTTTAATGGGAAAATCCACTATAAATGGTGATTTTCCATTGCTATGTTAGTTCACCAGAGGGTATAGCCTTCTATAAATATAGTGATATCTTATGATAGTGTATGATTGTTTTTTATTTATAGTGTAATATTCTGAAATGGTGATTATATGTGATTATTATAATTATAACAGAAACCAATCGGCCAGTCATTCGGTCCTAGTTCGCTCATGTTCCCCCCAGTTTGAGGCTGGTGGCGCTATAATGCCCTGTGGGGTCAAAACCATAATTATGATATGTTACTATAATTAGTTTCTAGATTTAATAGTTTGGATGATAATCATGGATCCAAACTGTTTTTACTTCTTGGCACTAAATCATACTAAATCTGTGACTCGCGGCCCTTCCAAGACCCTGGAATGGGGACTATGAGACTTGATTTTCGAGGGTTCCCTCACGTCAAAAGCAAAAGGATCGCGGAAAATTATTGCCCGCGGCCGAAAGCAGGCCCCTACAAGCAAAAGAAAGATGATTCTCCCCAAGTCTGCGTGAAATGAAAATCGATAGGGCATGATCACAGTTGCAGTACTGCCTAGCAGCAGATATTACCAGGACATCATCATGACTATCATCATGAGTGCAGAAGCGTCCACTCGTTGAGACGGTAAAATGTCTGGTCCTAAACATATGTCCCAAATGGAAGCATTCAAGAGCTTCTTGCTAGAATTCTGAAGTGGCTGGTGAAACTTATATGTAACCACACCCAAAAAAGAACAATGGAAAACGATGGAAAACGATGGAAAACGGTCAACACGTATACATATACCCACATGTAAACAAACATATACCACACCCATTTCCATTTCAAAGAAGGAACTCATCGTCCAAAACCTTCTGTTCTTCTGGGTTACTTCTTTTCTCAGGAGTGTTAGCCTTGACGAAAATTGAACCATATCATCGGTGAAGTGGGTTGTGTTTCCCGGTGGGTCAATCGAGACTAAAGTGGATTTCAGCAAACCAACACCATCCCCTTCCCTTGCTGATGGCTGACCTTAGCTATATCACGAATTGCATTTCTTGTGGAAGATGTTCTTCAATTCCCGGCTGAAAATCTGGATTCATCTGAGGTGAATCACTCAGCTAAAAAGTTCGGACATTTGGAAATACTTACCCTCTGGTAAACTAACATAGCTATGGAAAATCACTAGTTTTATGGGTAAATCCACTACAAATGGCAATTTTCAATAGCTATGTTAATTTACCAGAGGGTACCCCAATCCAATTTCCATCATTCCAGCATTCCCGAAGGCGACCTGAGGCCGTGATCAAATTTCAACCAGAAAAAATCCACATGTTATCCCATTACATCCGCATGAATGTGGGTAAAACAATAATAGACCACCCCATGCTTGATGGTTTCAATCCCACCCATAAAAATGGTGATGACTTGGGGATGGTGCGTTTATGGCATTGTTTAACCACATTAACCATGAACCATTCACAACCATAGTTAATGGGATTACTAACCATAGTTATAGCTTTATAACCATAGTTAAACAACTATATAGATGGTTACTGGTTATAAAGTTATAACTATATGGTTGCTAACCATAGTTAATGATGGTTTCCCTGGGACTACTAACCCATGGTTCCCCATCATTTTGGATGGTGAAATCCATTCAGAAATCCCCATCGGCCCAGAAGGTCCAGTTTTGACGGAGCACCTTAGGTCGGCAGGAGCCATCGAGTTGATGCTCGGAGCAGTAGCGCTTCCAAATCCTTGCGACGGATGGTGAAATAAGCACGGGCAAGGGAGCTGGGAGATGGGGCCCATATAACTATATAGTTATAATATGGCAATTCATTATTAATATTTATATATATCACAATATACGTGTGTATATATATAATATCATATCTACTTATAACTGGAAGTGCACTTCCAAGTAGACAAATGGTTGATAAAACCCTGCCAAAACAGTGATACAATATGATGAAGCCGTACTGCAATGGATGTGGGGGGCCCAGCATCCAGGGACTACATCTGCCAACTTTGGTTGTAAGGTGCCTCCAGGTGCTGGTTGGTGGTTGACCTACCCCTCTGAAAAATGATGGAGTGAAAGTCAGTTGGGATGATTGTTCCATTCCCAACTGAATGGAAAAATAAACTTCATGTTCCAAACCACCAACCAGAACATCATTTGGCCTAGCGTTAAAATCTGAATTTGAGGTTTGTGGAATAACCTTCAAGGGGCCCGGGCATGGTCTATGACCTCTGGTTCAGCACGCGGACTCGGCGCCCAGACTCGGTTGCTGCGGAACATCCCTCGTTGCCCAATTGGATGGTGATGATCTCAGCAGCTCGCTCGAATTTCAGCTTGCACTTAGGCCTGCTAACTGTAGCCACAAAACAAAGCAGTACCCTGGATTGCAAAAACTACAACTTGCATCCTGGGTGGCCTACCATCCATAAAATATGCCCCTACAAAATGCATCGTTTTTTTTGAAGTACGTATGTTCTTTGGATTAAATAGACAACCCCAAGTGGCATCATACAAAAACGCAATGCATTTTGTAGGGGCTGATTTTTGCTCTGCAAACCTGGTCCCTCTTTTTTGGATATGCAAGTTGTAGCCAAGACTGATTCCTGATAACAATGAGCTCCTGATAACAATCTAGCACCTGTCCAGAAAATAACGTGGAATAGAAGGCTCAACTTGGCCCTGGGTGTGGGGCTTTTTAAGCATTCCACAGGAATGACCCAGGAAACATTCGAACAAAAGTTCGATTGATTTTTCTTTCCAGCCCTTTTCTCTCTAGAAAATGATCAGACACAATTATATCATCACACAATTGGTGGACTGAAGGACCTTGTCGAAATTCCCCAGGAAAATGTGGGAACATTAACCAAGTACTGTAGGACTTTCCTATCTAGAAAATGAGGGTAACTTGAGTTACCCCTTAAAATCTTTGAAATGTCAAGGAGGATTCCTAACCTACGATTCAAAATGCAAAACCTACCATTTGCATAGTCCATCCTATCATGTTGATAAAGTCAGCCAAAAGTTGATAAGATCAAGTCCTCTACAACTTGCACCTGGCTTTTGGCCCAGGCTCAGTTTCCTACAAAATGAGCCCATCCTACTTTGGCAAATTTTGAAACCCTACAAATAGCCTATGGGATCTCAAAAGGTAGGGAACCCAAGCAAACCATTTTTGTAGCTAACATTCGATCCCCCATCTCAGCAGTGGTTTGCTGCGTGGATGGCTTGGTTTCTTGGGAGATTTTATTTTAGTCATCCAATGGTGTTTCATAATGGCCTTATATTGGTTTAAGCGAAATTTGGAACTGGAGACCATGGGTAATACCATGGGTCATTCTGGGTATATAACAATTCACCCAGCTGAAACAAAGCTATTTGGGGATAGTTGCCCCTAATGACCATGATTCCAGTGAGGGAGGAACAGTGAGGTCATCCTTTGGGATAACAATGGGAATATGACCCATGAACTATAGAAATTGAATAGACATATCTAAGGATATCATATCAGCCATAAACCACAATTAAACATAAGACAATATAACTATATATTATATAACATTAGTTGACCAAGTTACAAAGCAACTTAGCTATTTAGCACCTCCTTGTGGGCATAAGAAGTCATTCATTGGGATTCCTGCAGAAGTTCGCTTCAATTCTACTCCCAAGAGCAACTATCGATGGGTCTAAAAAATGAACAGCCCCAATTGAGCATGATTTAGTTGTAATAAATGTCCCAGCAATTCTGGGATTGATGCCTTTCAAGGCTGAGAAATATGAAGATTGGAGATATGATTGATAAGTGGGGACATAAGATACATAAGACATACTTAACACAGGGATCACCAATTCGCGACTCCATGATGGTTGTAACAATCACAGCAGAAAACTGGTTGCTGGCAGCCAACCATCCAATTTGTTTCGGCCAATCTGGGGCTCGGCAAATCTCGGCTCTATACTTTTCGATGATGAGTCTGGCACATCATAAAGGCAGCATTTTCTGCATTAAAACCCCTTAAAAAAGACAATCAATGTCGAGAAGCAACGACGTAAGAGGCGATCGAGGTGATCCAATCTGTTGGTAGATGGTGTGTGGGGTGCATCAAAGCTTAGCCACTAGCCATGTCCCAAACGTAGGGAAATATGGTTTTATTCTACTGAACATATATATATATATATATTTATGATTATATATGTATTAAACATACATGAGATAGATATCTAAAAGATCGATTCGAATCGATTGGAATCTCACCTTCTCCCATGGGTTCTCCCATGGGTTCTCGGGCCGATGGGGCCGGATTGGCTTTCGCTCCTCCACCTTCTCCCATGGAAACACCTCCTGAATTGCCGACTGGAATGGGGAATCCCAGGGAATTGACATAGCCGTTGGGGAAACAAAAAGTCAGTATCTGGTTGGTGGTTTCATTGGGTTGCTTTAAGGGAAAATCTACAGGAAACCATGGTTTTTACCATCAAATATAGGGCGTTCTTGTAAATTTTCCCATCATCCAATTCTATGATGGTTGAGCCTATTTCTCTGAAACATATGAGTTGGTCAGTTGGGGTTATGACATTCCCAAATATATGGAAAAATAAAAACATGTTCCAAACCACCAACCGGGTATTGTAGTCACTATCACTATATTGAATAATGGAATATTCGTATGAATGGAACAATATTCACAAAGAAATATAAATAATGAATATGAGGTACTTAATGTGAATGGGATAATAATCACATATAATTAATTACTGCGATAATTTTCATATGAATGGGACTTCTTATAACGGACAATTGATGGGATAATCATCCCAAACGATTGTGAAATCCACCCTACAGTTCCAAGTGTCAAAGAGATTCAAGGAGTATATAGGAGACACGAAAGGTCAAACGAGGCAACTATGGAAAAGTAGAATAATCACAATAAATATTGAATTAACATGGACAATACTCACAGATACCAGAATATTTAATATGAATGGCATCATAATCACAGATAATTATGGGATCATTCCTATGGCTGAGATAATACTCACGGATAATGTGATACAGTAATTGCAGTAATATGAGTGGGATAATAAATATACAAAATATTAGTGTTGGTGAAACAGAGAAAATCACATGATCACAAAATAATAAGGGTACAATCGGATAATTTTCCTGTAAAATATGAACGGGACATGTAAAATCATTTAAATATACATAGTCATCATATTAGGCATCAATATCACATACATTACCAAAAATATTACGGTACCTGGATAATTTTCATGGGATAAATTTCACATGATGATTCACCAATTTTCCAATCACCAAGGACATCATTCGTGAAGCGTTTCCATCCTGGATGCGGCCAGAAATGGGATCATCATTTTAAGGGATGGCCTGATGGGGGCCACAAAAAAGATGTATTATATACATATCTATATATATATATATATTATATATATATACGTATATATTATGATATATCCACAATGTGTAGATAGATGATGATAGATGGATAGATAGATTCAGCATCTACTTAGTTCACTCGTAAAAAATTATGGTAATTACCCTCTGGTTATGACTAACATAGCCATGGAAAATCACCATGCTATTAATAAGTAAACCATCTATTTCTATGGGCCATCTATACCATGGCTATGTAACAAATAACCAGAGGGTAGATGTAATTTTCGTTAGATACCCACATCAGGGATTCAGCCACCGAATCCAATAGGGCACCTCCTTCTTTGAAACCTGAGACGTTCACCTGAAAGGTCGCGGAACTTGTGCCAGATTTTCAGGGCCTACAAAATCTACAAATATATCTTTCTATAGCAATTTGACAACAAATTCCAACAGCTTCGATTTGAGAGTATTTTTCTTATCATTTTAGTGGAATTTGACTTTAGTGGAATTTGAATAGCTTTGTATTTCTCGTATCTTAGTGGAATTTGACTTTTCTATCATTTTTGAAGTTGCTATGATGGGTAGATAAATCCCTATTCATGGACTGGATAGACTTGGAAAAACGATCCATGTTTTGATATGTTTTGATCATAGTACAGGTCAAACCTAGACCTAGGTAGATCATCTATAAAGGACAAATATTCTGTGACCACATATGGTTATGTAAAGTGTATTCAATCAGATACATCTTTCTGAATGGCAAACTGAAGACATGATTCCACTATGATGCAGCAAGGCCAGCATAAAAACTGAAAAAAAAATATTGAAGTTGTGTGACACTGCGCGCGCACATAGGCTTACAAGCCTTAAACTTTCCAGGCAACTTGTGATTTATAAACATGAAACGGAGTCATGTTGGGATACTTCCCCGGTCTAGACCATCATCTATGTTGATGTGAACCTGTCCCCCCAGACTGTTCTTCGTGTAGTGTAGGTCAACTCAACTATACAACGAGTCGCCAGAGACATCCAAACCTGAACCGCCGCTCATCTGGTTGGTCAAATCGGAATCTTACATCCCATTGCTGGAATAATTTTGCCACGGCTTGCAGAAAACTCCCCCCAGGTATGTTTGCTTATTTATCAACCCCACTGACTATAATAATTATATCAGATTATACCAGTAGCTCCAGCCTTCATATGGGGATGGGTCAAAACCTTGTACCCCTTCTGTTCACATCAAAATAGCTGGGATTTATGGATGTTTATCCCATTAAAAATGGTATTAATAGGTATTGATCCATACCCTAGTTATCCCTAGTTCACCGTTAGCGTCCTCTTCAACCGCCCACGCGAGACCAGTCCAGGCCTTGGGCAACACCCTTGGACCGCCCGCCACCGGCAACTTGTCGAACAAAACGCCGACACCGTCGCCTTCCTGTGGCGATTTGGCGGCGTCCATTGGGGGCGATTTTTTTTGCCCAGGAATGGGTGGATTTAGAACCACAAAAAAGGTTGTAAAAATATGGAAAAAATCAAGGACTAAGGCAATAAAAGGGCGATCTACTTCAAGAATTCCTTTGAACAGATGAGAAATGATGGGAACATAATGGACAATAACACATGTGGGAACAACTACTGGGGATGATCGTCAGCGGTCTGGTATGATTTCGAATAATACATCAGGTAATTGTGAAGAAGACAGGAGACAGGTTCAAGTGCTGATGATCACAAATGGCAAACGGGAAAATAGATAGAGAGTTAATCTGAAGTGGGTGGCAGATGGGCGAATGATGGGGTGCCTATTCTTTGGTATGCTTGTTGTCATGGCATTTGCTGCCAGTTCAAGTTATACCGTATTACTAAAAACCTACGTTGCATGCTGTGGCGAATGATCTGTGTTGGTTGACATGCCCGTTTTTTGAGTTGGATAAGTACTTCTTGGCGCTTCACCACACTTAGTCTCTGTATGTAGATTCAAACATATCAACATGACCCCTGGACTAAGCCCACCCCCATTTTTTCCAGCAGGTATGCATGACTACTGTATGACTACTGTATGAGCCTAGTACGATAAACCGCCTGTGGCACTGTGGCACCCGTCCAGCAAACTGTGACCCGGGGTTAGCCCATGTCGCCCATGTCCTGCTTGGCAGAGCTGTCCATGGTGCAAAAGGCCCGCAATTGAGCATCAGACTGACAGGTGAATGGCGTGACCAAAAATGTCATGAATTGATAGAAGCGACTCCGCGGTTATTTTTATCAAATTGTGAAACGTGGAAATGGGAAATCTTCTGCACAATCCTTCACATAATTATAAATTATAATTTGTATTTGCATATTTCAATCCGACCATCATCTATGTTCCATTGCATGAATATGCAACTTATACTGAGTAGTGGACGATGATGGGTTAGAACTACTTATATCTACTTGTATATATGTTACAGTATATGTTGTATTATTTTGGGCGTTCCTCAAGAGATCTCAAAAAGTAAGACTCCAACTTGGGGCGAACAGGCTGATCTGGGTCAGAATCCAGCCTCTTTCATTGCCGCAAACCAGGTCTTGAAGGCTTCGATGTCAACCTTATCCTCAGAATTTCCGGAATGAATTTGGAATTGATTCTCTTAAAAAGACGTCTTTAGTTGGTTCAAAGAAACACTTGGTCCTATCACTATGCTCATATCTGTCCAATCACTCACTGTGGGTGTCGTCACCTTGGATATCCTCAAGGTGCCATAGATGATTTGGCTATGGGACAAAAGCCTACCTGGTACCATGGTGTTTATGTCTATGGATGTTTACTATTGTTTACTTACCATCAAATGGTTGCATGGTTTTTGACAATTCTGTTATAGTCATATGTGGAAACATATAACATGATATTAACATTATATGATAATAACAATATGTATATATATACACAATTATATGTATATCAATAGCAACAAGCATCAGGGCTTGTTCAACGTCCTGTTCCGAGTTGATTCTCCGGCATCAGGGGATGTTTTTGCGATGAGTGAAGGTCATCGAGCATCTGTTCCCCATAGAAGGTGAATCAACCTATTGCAGCAAACTAGTATGTATGATAATTACAGGGGTTGGTAACTGTCCCATTTTGGGTCTATTGGACATCTCCTTATAGTAGCCATTATAGACCATATACCTAATGGTTGGGTGATGTTCAATGGGGACATTTAATGACCCATGAATTATGTGTATATATCTACTGTATATAAATTGATAAATCTATATATATTAGATGGTGAAATGTAGGTAAACTGTCAGCCTCGATCAGACAAGAAAAAACCAGACTCAAAGCCCTCGTTCAACGCAATTCACCTCCATCTATCATCCCCTGTGCATCCCTATGCCCGTATTTTTTGTACATACCAGTAGACACAGTTCTTTCCAGAATCTTAATACCCTCTGGTAAACTAACATAACTATGGATAATCACCATTTTTAATGGGAAAATCCACTACACCCAATCGGGAAAGTCAGTGCACCGTCTCTTTGAAACACAAATCACCATGGGACGCCGCGCATTCGGGAAGTCAGAGAAGTCAGTGCAATTTAATGTAAATTAGCATGGGACGCTGTACGCCAGCAATCATCTATTTTGTTTAATGTGCGGTGCTTTTTATGGCTCTAAAATTAGGAATCATATTGTGGACGCTGCGTCTATGCCGTCATTATTTTAAAATATTTTGAATGATTTTGTTGAAAAACGCAATGGGACGCAAATTTCACCACAACTACAGTCAAAGTGAAGCGACCAACCAAAGATACAGGTGCAAGGACGGATGCAGTCCGAACAATGCCCGACAAGGCGAGCGTGTCAAGCACGCAGGGCTGTTGCCACCCCGATCGCCCGGCCAGTGACGACTGCTGCGTGTGCCCCCTGTGGCGCACGCAACTCGGTAGTGGAAAGGTATGAAGCAGCAACAGCAGCAGCAGGACCAGCAGAACCAGCAGCAGTAGTAGCAGTAGCAGCAGCAGCAGCAGCGACAAGACAAGACAAGGCAAGACAACTCGCGTATTTCCGGCGATACTCTGGCAATACCCCGGCGATACCCTAAAATGGAAAAAAAGAACCCCTCGCCACCAATCCCCCTCATCATTTCAACACAATCACATCTCCAAATTTCAAAAGGGCAAAACCCAACACAATCCAATTCCCAATGGAACTGACACATTAGGTAAATTCCAAACATGCAAAAACGCAGGTAAAAGTATCAATAGTCAAAACCATGTTTTCCAAACACAAGCTGGACGCCGCACGCATCGACTTCCACAATTCTTTCCCCCCAACTAGACGCAGCAAAACATGTGAACGCATTGAGTTTCAAAGTGGAGAGTATTTCTATGGTCATTTTCAATAGCTATGTTAGTCATTACCAGAGGGTAATAGATGATGTCTCCACCACCCTGTCCCGGTCCCTTCAGGCGAGCATCACAGGGACGTCCTTCAGCTTCCTTCCGGGTGTTGAAATTTTCGAAGACCGTCAGCTTTCGTTCGAAGTTCGCCTGCAACTTGGCCTCATCCTGGGTCGTGCCGTGCACACAAAACCGATACGGATGGCCACCATGAAAGAATGAGGCCTTCAATATGAATGGGCAGTTAAATGCGATTATTTGGAATAAGATTTTGGGACTAACTGGACTATATAACCATCACAATAAGATCTTATCAACCACGAATACTATCCTGCACATAAGTCACATACATGGAAGAAGATACCCTCTGGTAATCAAATATAGCAATGTGAAATGCCCGAACCAAATGCAAGCTTCAGTGGGAACATAATCTATAAATGGTGGATTGTTCATTGCCATGTTTAATTACCTGAGGGTAAGCATCACTATGCACCAACATGGGGAAAACAATGTTTGGAGATGATATGTAGATATCACCAGCGTCATCGCACTGCTTTGTTTTCGCCCCGATGGAGGCACAGGATGAATTGTCATGGATGATTTTTTCCCAATCTACAAGAAGAGCCTCAAATGCTACTGGGTCAAAACATGTCAAAAAAGAGCTGGGTGCTCAACAAATGAAATCTGTGCAATAGACTGGCATAGGTGGGTTCCTGGCAGAAAAGTGGACCCATCCATCCAGCTGTCAACAAACATATGCATTAATGTTGAGCCCGGATTGATAAACCATGGTTTATTAACTAAGGGGTAGTCCCCAAATAGTGATAATCTAATACTTAGACTGCAGTTTTAAAAAATCAAGGAATGGCATTTTCATTATTCATTATATAATGTTTATCCATTTATCCACCCATATCAATCCCCAGAACTCTCAGCTTTACTTCCTGAGCTCGGGACGAGTGGAGGAAGCTGGTCTCCGTCATTGCCTTCGTTGCCCACCACGTCCTCCAGACATCGGGACCCAAACCAGGACGGCTTGGGAGGACCGAACGCCACCAGGATAGATGACTTGAACATCACCCAACCATTGGGGATATATTGTACATATATATATAGAGTGTATATTATACATATTGTATATATATATATGTGGGTAAATTATGGTAAATGATAACAATTCACAAACCTGAATTAAGGCCATTTGGGGATGATTCCTCTCATCAATTATGATTCCAGTGAGGGAGAACAGTGAGGGATATTTGAAGGGGGATGTTCAAGATCCGCAAGTCATTGAGAACTAGTCACATGGCGAATATGGCAAAAAAGGGGGGATAGCATCAACAAGAAGCATCAAGAAACTATTTGCAAGATTTGCATCACATCTATTTACCTTTCTGTTTAAGTCCAACATCCATTTACCTGTCTGTTTATATAAGTCCAAACATGAGGTATATTTACGTCACACGCATAGGTGCCGTGTTCTTGCTATGCCGCTAGGAGGCTTTCCCAGTTCCAAGCCTAACAAGTCACACCCTAAATGAAGGTCATAGGAAACGGCTTGCATTTCAGTGACACTGAGCGCTGTGAACCAAATTATACTACGTATATGAATTCATATATAAAAACACACATTATGTATATATATATATACATATTGTAAGTATATATATATATACTATCTAATTAATTGCTATCAAAATTGACCATTGAAAACTGTGGTTGCTATGCTATATATAATATTACACACAGACCCCGAGGTTTGCCCAAGCCCAGAATAACGTAAATACCAGGGAATTCTGCACGACGTCAAACAACAGGAAGGATTTTATGCTCAATTCTGTTGCTAGGGTGTTAGCCAGAACATGTTGCTTCTACATATCATATAACCAGAACATGTCGCTTCTACATATCATATGGAATTACAGCCATTAGGGTTTCTTATTGGGTTTCAAGAAGATATCAAAATCCCCCGGCCCCATGGAACAATTAAGCATACAATCATTAGGGTTTCTTTCAGGGTTTCAAGAAGATATCAAAATAATAATAATCATCATCATCGCCATCGTCATCGTCATCGTCATCGTCATCTTGGCTTGCCCGGACGCTCGTTGCGAGTCCGGGCAAACCTCAGGGTCTTGCCGTAATATATACATATACATATACATATAATATGTTATATGATATGTATATGTATACATTAATACTATTATCATTATTGTTATTATATATATTAATGATAATATATATGACTATATATACATACTATATATACATACTGTATATATATATATACACTATGTATATATATATACTATGTATATATATATATATATACACATACATGTATGTATATACATGTATGTATATATATATATATGCATGCATGTATGTACATGTATGTATATATACTATCTATCTATCTATCTATCTATCTATCTGTCTGTCTATCTATCTATCTATCTAACTATCTATCTATCTATCTATCTATCTATCTATCTATGTATCTATCTATCTATCTTTCTTTCTTTCTTTCTTATCTATCTATGGATGGATGGATGGATGTATGGATGTATGGATGTATGGATGTATGGATGTATGGATGTATGTATGTATGCATGCATGCATGTATGTATGTATATATGTATGTGTGTGACTTTCATATTCCTCCACGACCACGGTTAATCAACAGATTTCACCATAAATCACCATGAATCAGCATGAATCACTATATCACTATGTATCACTACAATGGAAATCACTCTAAAACCACTATAAAATCAAGATGGTTTGAAGTTCATCCATGACCTAAACCGCTCGGCCTCTCCAACCTCAGCCGTGCCGCAACACCCGCGCCTCGCTCTTGGCCCCGGCCGCCTTACCTTGACCCTTGATGTTCTCAAACCAACCTCGGTGACAACACGTAAAGATCATCATCCCTAGGATGAAGGATATGACAAAAAAAAACTGTTGAAACCACGAGAAGACACTAAGATTTTATGTATATATTGTGTCTTTGTTGTTGCAAATGTTGGTTGAACTGAGCCACAACCAAAAACATTGAGTCAACTGCTTGAGCCCATGGTGTCAAAGTGTGACAACGTCATATCAAATGATTTTTCGTTGATCCTCTCAACGATAAAATGGAACTGGAACATAAGATTCATATAAGGTTGTATCGTGTTGTATCAATTTCCCTTATAATATAATATAATGTAATGTAATGTAACATAGCATAACATAAGATAATGTAATATAATATAATATGATATAATATAATATAATATAATATAGTATGATGTAATATAATATAACATATATATTCATCAACTTGGTGTGTGTTTCCCGTGTAGCAGAGATGAACACTAAAAAACAGCTGTTGTTTCAATGCTACACCATCCAGACTCATGGAACAAGCTGGGCATTTGGACGTTTGGGAGTCCAGGACCAAAGGGTCATTGCCATGTAGGACGAGGTGTGCTCCTGACTTTGGCGAAAGATCCCTAGAAAGATCCCTAGGAATGTTGGACCATTATGCCAAAGGTTTCAAGTAAACAGTACTTGGCTGACGCCATCAAAATCAGTCACTTCTGACAATATAATGATCAGCGTCACTTCTGAGAACGGTTGCTACTGTGAGAGCTACAGCTGGGATTTCTGGCTCATCACCAAGACCCATCATGGAACCCATCGTCTTCAGAAGCTTTCTTTGGGATTCGACGTTAGGTTTCGGGGATTGGCATGGCCCAATGGCTGCTTGCTTGGTCAAACGGATATGGGCTAACAAAGCCTAGTGAACAGGTTGACCAGTTCAGCCTCAACGATTCAGCGATCGAGTTCTGGATATTTCTGGATCTGTAGTGAACTCTCCTCACCTTTTGTGCTTTATCCTTAATCAATATCTATAATCTATCCATTCTTAGATAATATGATCGGATTAATATGTATAAATATACATATAATATATATATAATATAATATATATAAAATATAATATATATATATATAATATAAATATATATATATATTATAATATTTATATATATATAATATATAATATATTATATTATATATATAATATATAATATATAATATAATATATATATATATATTTTCATTAGATCCCAATTTAGAGGACAACACATTTCCAACAACCCCCCAGCCGCAACCTCTTCAGGCAGACGGGAGTTGTCTGCGGAGGCCGTCTTCTTTTTGACCTCAGCTGCTGAGTCGTCGAAGTTTTGTTCTGCGGGAAATGGTGAAACAGTTTGTCTCTGGTAAACTAACATAGCTATAGCAAAGGGCCCATTTATAGATGGTTTACCGTTGTTGAAATTACCAGAGGGTACTATCAATTCTACGGATACATCTTTTGACTGGGTAAAATACAGAGAAAAACAAAAACAGCCTGAGATTTTGGAGGTCGAGTCAAAGGTCATGCTGAGTCGTCGGCCCAAAAAAAGATTTAAAAAAGTACCAGCGGTATTTGGAACACTGGAACACTGCAATGACTAGACGTAAAATATCGTAAAATAGCAACCCCCCAAAAAGATAGAACAGCTGGAAACCTGAAACATATATGGAAGAAAACATCATCTATACAATCATGGAAACACATTCCTATTTTCCGGGTGGTTACTATAACCCTATTGCAGTTGCAGGAAAAGCGCTTTTAACAGTCATAGTCATACCTCCATTTTGTTGGGAAATCAAACCATCTGCCAAATTCGAGAGACAGTGACTCCGACTCGATCATTGGGGAGAGAAACATCTTTGAACCATCAGATCAACCAGGCTGAGCAGATCATTGGAGGAGTTTTGATCATTGGAACAACATATTTACTGATTAACACAGGGTGGCATCCAAACATATACTGTCAGACGTTGAGAGGAGAGTTGAAACTTCGAAAAAGTATGAAACAGAATGAAAAAGACCCATTCTGCTGGGTGTTGATGGGATTTTGTTCACTCATACCTTGTCGCCCCAACCTCCCACCCCCCGAAATAAATAATAAGCCGTACCCCGAAATAATAAGCCGTATATAAATTAGTTCGAATGGGATTGACGGAAGCCGGGTTTACAACTCTAGCTATACCTGGAAATAATTTCCCTTCCCACCCTCCTCAGAATGTCTTTCCCTAACATGAGTTTTTTTTAAATCCCGTTTGACATATTTTGAGCTAATTATTTTGAAGGGGTTGCCACATGCCAAGCTCAAATCAAGGTGCCTGACAACTCCCAACCTCACCTTCCAACCCAACTCAATCTTCCACCCTCTGCTTTCCATCTGCAGTGCCAGACCAAAAAAAAAAGTTCCAAATAGTTTCTTCCAACACTCCAGAATGGGCGATTGGGCGATTGCTGGTCGAATTTGACCTTCCGGTGAGCCAACTCGTTTTTTTTAAGTTTGCCCAGGAAAACAAGTTTTACAGTCGACTGAAATGAGATCCAAATCCTGCATCAGTGGTTTATAGCTTAATTATGTGGTACATGTTACAAGATATTGATGCCCACTTATCACTTACAGTGTCCATAATCCTCAATCGAAACCTTGGCACATTCCAATGCCTGTTATGCACTCAGGCTGAGGACCCTGTGGGACCCTGTGGGTCCCCCGGCCACTTTGGAGAGTTGCGACAGGTCTGGGACCTCACTCAGTCCTGCCTCCTGCAGCTCTTGCAACGCCTTGCGGGTGGGCAGCGGGAAAAACCATGTGGATGTTGCCAAAGAACCTGACAAACATCGGGATCTATCTTGCCAACAAGGGTGGATCCTACGAAACAGCGAAAATCTTCCGAACAAACACATGTGGGTCTTTGACGATCTTTGAAAAGCTTACTGGTTCGTTCTTGCCAAACAAACAGGATGAGCAACGAAACTGATCATGTGACTACAAGCCATGCAAATTGAGCTCTGTCCAGCGGAATGGAAGTCAGCATTCCTACAGACATTCAAAAACCGTGTGCGAATGCTGCAGGATGGTGCGACTTCTGGTTGTGTCCACAAACAGGAAAACAAGGGCCCTAGTCGTTGTGTTTTCAAACACATTGGCTGGGTCAAGATTTAAGAATCTGGGACCTACAATCAGATTGTTCAAGTTTATAATAAGCACCTAAAAAATAGAAAAGTAAACAAGTCTGGGTTAATTTCCCATACTAGCTATGATTATAGTGAGGTCGCAGTGAGGTCGTTATAATTTACACAAACAAGTGATTTTTTAGGTTCGGAATTCACGTTTCTATCCTTTTGGGGGTTGCTATCCATCCAACTGATTTTGGATGGGGGGGTTCGGTCCCAATGGTCACACACTTGCCATCGTTGGGCAGCGGGAAACACTCCGGCAATCAAACATGGCAATGGGAAATCCCCCATGAATGGATGTTTCAATGGGAAAATAAATGAAAATAATCTGTAAATATATCATAATATATCTACGATGGATTTTCCCTTCCCATCTCTGATTGCCAGAGCGTGAATCCAATTCGACCCATTCACAGTGCCAAAATGTGCCAAAGGATTCGAGAGATCCTCGAGTTCTGTTGCACGAAGCATCATGTTCCCAGCCTTTGGCGATGGGATTACCATGGATTTCCCACTTGGACAGACCCAATCTTTGTATGGCTGCAACGCACCAATTCTGCAGATTCATGGCATTGAAGCGTCAACAATCTGTGGGTTTGGAGCCAAAGTCTGTAGGTCTGAAAAAGTGACTGTATATGCCCAAATGATTGCAAATTAATGGAATTTCACCTCGCAACTTTAGCCCATGCATCCCATGCATGAGGGATCCTTTTGTTCCAGCCAATTGCTGGATGTGGGGTCAGGTGGCGAATTGTGCCCAGCTCATCACACACAGCTCAATGATATGCCATTCAAAGCTATGCTTTCAAGGTTGGTCGGAAAAGGCAGTTCAGCCGAGTCGTTGATAGGTCCTTCAAAGGTCAGATGTTGAAGACTTATTGGCCAGGTCACTTTGTCCAATCTCTGGTTGAAGCAATAACCAAAAGTCAAGCTTTGAAGATTGCTTGGAAGAGTCACTGGCCTCAAATCTTGGTTGAATTCTCTGCCAAAGGTCAACATTTCAAGACCACTTGGCAGGGTCACTCGCTCCAAAGTCCTGTTGTAATCTGCACCAAAAGTCAAACTTTGAAGATTGCTTGGAAATGTTACACTCTTCAAGTCTTGGTTAAAATTTCTGCCAAAGGTCAAGTTCTGAAGACCACATGGCAAGATCACTCGATCGAGACGCTGGTTGAACATCCAACCAAAAGTCAAACTCTGAAGACTGCTGGGCCAGGTCACTCCCTCCAAATCTCGATTGAAATAGCTGCCAAACAGCAAGTTTTGCAGACTGCACGGCAAGGTCACTTGATTCAAACTCCGGTCGAAGTCCTTGCCAAAGCTTAAACATCGAAGATTGCTAGGAAAGGTCACCCTCTCCAAGCTTTGGTCAAAATTATCGCTCAGAGTCAAGATTAGAAGACTGTTGGGCAAGGCTACTCGTTCCAAGTTTTCTGTAAACATCCAACCAAAGGTCAAACTTTGAAGCTTCGCTGGAAAGGACACTTGCTCCAGGCTCTGTTCAAAACTTTCGCTCAATGTCAAGTTTCTAAGACTGTTTGGTAACGTCACGCGCTCCAGACTCTGGTTGAACATCAAACCAAAGCTCAGACTTTGAAGGTTGCTTGGAAAGGCCAGTCTCTCTAAGTCCTGGTTGAAGTTGTCACCCAAAAACAAGCCTTGAAGGGTACTTGGCAGAGTCACGCCCTCTAAACTCCGATTAAACAAGTCGCCAAATTTCAAGTTCTGCAGATTGCTTGGGAAAGTCACCACTGTCAAGTCTTGGTCAAATGTGTGTCCCAAAGTCAAGTTTTTCAACCCATTTGGCAGGATCACGCACTCTAGGCTCTGGTTGAACTCGTCACCAAATGTCAAGCTTTGAAGATGGCTTGGCAAAGTCACGCGCTCCAAGTTCTGGTTGAACTCCTTTCCAAATGTCAAGCTTTGAAGATTGCTTGGAAATTTAACTTGCTCCAAATGTTGGTCAAAGTCCCTTCCAAAAGTCAAGTGTCGAAGACCGTCTGGTAGGTTCACGTGCTCCAAACTGCAGTTGAATCTCTCACCAAAAGCCAAGCTTTGAAGATTATTTGGAAATTTCACCTGCTTCAAGTCTCGATCAAAATGTTTCCCAAACATCAAACTTTCAAGATTGCCTGGAAATGTCACATGCTCCAAACTCCGGTTGAACTCATCAGAAAAACTCAAGTTCTCAAGCGTTCGTGGAAGGTAGCACAAATAATCACCATCTCGTGCTCCTTTCAAGCTCCTAACCCCTTCCAACTCGCTCTCGTCCCTTAGGTTACGGACTGACCAATAGGCCTCCATCAAATTTGTTGGAAGGCGCGTGCAGGAGAGAGTCGCCTCACGAACGATGCCTTGCTCTTGTAGACTTTGATGTGGCAGGAGTTTGGCTTCCATGTAATGCAGGGCGAACTTTGCACCCGCCTTGCACGGAAGTTGTTCCTGGAGCATTTCGGCTCAGGGACCTCCCCTCAAAAAAGAAACAGCTTCCCCACATCCCCATGTTCGGGATAAATTCACCAAAGAAAAAAACATATGAAAATACACAGAAAAACACCGTAAAGGCTCGGCAACCATCCTCTGGACCTCCCGTCCAAGGGTCGCACCGTGGACGGTCAATGTGAGCCCTTCACCAGTCATGCACAGCACGTGAAGGTCGATGCTCGCACCGATGCTCGCACCGATGCTCGCACCCTCGTCGGCGCATGGCTGTTTTCGTTTCATTGGTGAACGTTAAACTATATGATGAACTATGGCGGCTGAAAACGGGAATAGCATGGAATACCACCCTCAAGTTACGGTCGCAGGGAAAATGATGATGATTAAGCGGTGGGGCATTTTTGGGGCACCCAAGTTTCGGACGAATCAAGTATCCTAGCAGTAGCTTTATGCAGATGGACGCATGTTACCATCCACATATATCCAAATTGCTAACTTCCTCCTTGCAATCATCTAAGATCATCTAAGTACGCAGTGTATGGTAGGCCATCATCCAGGAAAGGCTCGGAACAAACCAGGAACACAGCTGGCTGATAGATCTGGAGTTGGGGACCCTTATGACCTTGCAGACATCCGCATATGGGGGTTTCCATCAATGGCGGATCCCCAAAAATAGATGGGTTATAATGGAAAATCATACTGAAATGGATGATTTAGGGGTAGTATTCGAAAATAACCATGTTGGGGAATGCCCACCGGTATGTCGTACAACATGCTGGAGCCAAACAGCTATGGGCCATGCCCTACTTTGACTTCAACCATGAAGTTCTACAGATCCGACACCTTTCCTCAGGTTGATTCCAGTGGCAGCAACAACGGAACAGACCAAGGGGGATTCTTCACTCAGCAGGGAAGAACAAAGACCAGAACATTGTGCACCTGCAACGACCCCAAGAACGACATGCCGTGGGTATCCCAGTGATAGAGTGATTGGTGTCCCTCCTTTGAAAATCATGCCGTGGGTTATCACCGAAATGTTGCTGGTCAGCGAGGTGTTCTCGAAAATCACCATGATACACCACGGCTTAGATACCGCAGTTCAAACCCAATCCAAATTTGGGCAATTAAAGCTGGATCTGTCCACAGGATTGATTCAGTCAGATCCAGGTGACATGTTTTGGGCCAGTCAGCCCCTGTGGTTTTTTTGCGCGCGATCCCATCATCCCATCATCGGTTTTTGGTGTTTCTCACTCTTGCTGCTGATACCCCAAGTGCTGCTTAAGCAGTGATCCAGGTCAAAATTGGGGACTTCAACAATTGGAAGCTCTAGTACAAAGAAGTGACCAACAGGCTTTCAAATTCTGACCCACATATGCATAGTTTGAGCTCCGAACAAACATGAGACGCTAATGTACCGTAGCTTTCTCGTAGATGTCAAACAAAACTAAGTCTTATAGAAAACCAGTTATTACATTTTATTACATCTAACAAATACCAGCCACCCTTATAGAGATCCACCTCCATTTATGGCAAAAACATAACCAACGCATCTTTGCAAAAAGGCAGCGTCTGCACCTGGTGCACTTTGAGAAGGCGATCTGCTGGGAGGCGGCTCAACTGCATCCTCAGCAGCTCTCGCTACTTGCATGGGCCATGGGCAGCCGCGATTCCTGGTTAGTGGCTTATGACCAACGAACTATCCGAATTATAATCCATTTATATACTAACCAGGAATAAGACCATTATACTAGGATTATAATCCATTTACAAAGTAGTTTACAAACTCCATTGCCCATCTGTATAAGGTGAGTAATCCAATTTTCGGCAAACCTGGCTTCTTGGATCACCTTGGATCCATCTTTAAAATCCCAGGGGGTTTCAATCTGAATGGGCGAATGGGACTTATACTTATAGTAAACAACCAAAAAATGAAACAGCTTGAACTTGCAGCTAATTTTGAGTGACAGTTTACCGTTCGCAATGCATTTTTTCGGGGGAGGGTCGATACTTTTATCTCTGGTTGGTGGTTTCTATGTAGATACTCGTGAGGACCATGATTCCAAAGATATTGGACATGCACAAAATGGTGGAAAGCCGTCCGAATGCAAGAGTTGAACATAGTATCTAAACATAGTATTTTGCACATCATGTGTATACATGTATGATATTATATGATATACGTGTGTATATATATATATATTATTCATTTATTTATTTAATTATTTATCTATTTAATGTTCTATTCATGTACTTATTTGTCTATTTATTTATCTATTTATTCATTGTATGGTCACATAAAATTTAAGTGGCACATAGTAACCCCAGTGGAGAATGTATACAATGATCACCCCAGCGGACGTGGGTCTCCGGACGGCAGGCGGACCCTCTCGCTGCCTGAAGCATAAGCACGGCCAGTCTTAGATACCCTGCAGCAAAAAAAGGAAGTCTTGTTAGTATCTATCTATCATATACAATTCACTATACATGATGTTTACATTATGCATAATTATCTATATGCAAATTTAGAGCAAAAGATTCAAGTACCAAAGTACCCGTCCATTTTTTCCCCGTGCAAATAGCTGGCCGTTTCAAGTCTGATTTAGACATTTTTCAGCAAAATCAACTGTGTATTCCCAATTTTCACCAACCTGACATTATGTATCACATAAAGAAACTCTTAGTAGCTCCTTGGTTCCCCTCCTCGGGAATGTGGATACGGCTGCATTCACCTGACACTTATGATAACACTTCGCCGCCATTGGAGGTGAAGGTTGGCCGCCAAATACTGTATCCATCTCACCTGATGGAGATATCCAAACCATGCTCCATAGAAAGGGATCAATGATCAATGGATCAACAAATTCAATCACTTCGAGACGCTGTTGGGTGATGTGTTCGTCATGTGTTCTACAAGGTGTTTGGTGCACCCAACAACCCAACTTGGCATCCGATTTTCTGAGTAATGTTGGCGCCATAGGCGAAGGATCAATGAATTGTTGTAAGGAAAACTCTTCAGGAATCCATGAGATGTGGGAGTTTCAACTGTAAACGTTCCTGTTCAATCAATCATATCAATCATATCATTCCATGTTTGTTGATTACATTCCACTTTGTTGATAAACATCTATTTTTTGTTGGTTAAACGGTTAAACCACCACGTTTCTCCATGTTTCTTGGTTCACTCAGTTCACTCCCTATTTTTTCCCCATCTGAGCCGATGACTGGGTTCGGCTGCTGCTGGAGCTGCTGGTGGAACTTCTTCTCCGGCCATTTCCACCTGGTTGGAAGCTATACCCTCTGGTTAACATACAAAAAACTATGGAACATCACCATTTTCAATGGGTAATTCAACTATAAATAGCCATTTTCAATAGCAAACTGTTAGTTTACCAGAGGGTAATTAGACAAGAATGGATCGTAATCATAACATACGGTGGATGGTTGCGAAATCCTGCACCAGTTGATAGATGGTGTATCCCATTTTTTATAGGCTTTCAACCATCTAAGGTGGTGCAGGATTTCTTCCATCCACAGTATGATTGTCTAATTATGGTAGAATACTGTATGATATTATAGCTTCAAATAACGTACTTTCATATAAATCTAAGTATAATTGATACAATAATTAGACACTAATAATCCAGCTATATTATGGTTTTAATATCAAATAGATAATATTGATCTCCAGCTATCTCCAATATAGATAGTTATTACTACCATAACTGGATACTATTAGCTATATTAGTACGGAGCCAGTATAAGTATGCTATCTATATTATATCTAATGAAACCAGAAATTATGTAGTCTATATTAGAAATAGATGTATATACCATGGATTCCAGATACAGATAATAATAGATATATCAATGGTCAATCATGGATATGCCTATGGTCTATCAATAATGGATATCCCTGGGGTCAATAATGGATGTATCGAATATCATTATAATATTATTCTAATATTATAAATCGATATCCTGGTGGGTATTATACTATATACTGTTGGCAACCCAATGCCATAAAACTACCATGACCGGGGAAAATACGGTGATTTTCGGATGTTTTTTTTTTTTTTTTTACATAGGGTAACAAATCATTTTTTCTTGGATTCTAGATATCGACAATAATGAATATATATATATATATACATATTATATGTATATACAATTATATACAAGTACATGTGTCTGTTATAATATTTCACTAACCTGAATAGTTCGGCCATTTGGGGATGATTTCCCTAAAATAAGCCATGGATTTCCAGGGCTCGGGAGAACAGTGAGGTCGTTAAAATTTACCCATCCTGCGAATCCAACTAGACCTGGACGACCATGGTACGTCCATTTGTCCAACGGACTATAGATGGCTTCAGCTAATACACCTATCGTTCATGTGTATATATATATATATAGATGTATATGGATAAGGTATACAGATGTCAACAGTAGACTATGGTGAATATCAAGTCCCTGGTTTGTAAACCTATCCAACAGTGTGTATATACATATTCATATGTGCAATGCTCAAAAGATGGTGTGTGTGTATATATATATATATATGTATGATTTTTGATCATCCAACCATTATTTGGAAGTCCTTGTAATTGGTATAGAAATGTGTATGAACATGGATTGATCATCATCCCCCAATATGGCTTTATCATCCATCTTTTGATCATGGTGCATATGTCTTAATAGTCCAACAGTATGTGTATATATATATGTATTCAATCCATAAATCTCTCTTGTTGTATGCATGATATGGGATAGTTGTGCTACATGTGGAATGTACAATTTGTGATTCAAGGCATTGCCAATAGAGAACATGTCAGGAGGTGCCATGAATGCCAACAGACCCAACTGTAAACCGGCCTGTTTCTACCTGTCTAATAAGAAGCACAAAGATTTCTTGACAATTCTAATGACAACAGGTTCCGCAAGGAATAAGCAGAAAAAAATAACAAATGAATGATATTTAGAATGATTTCTATACCCGATTTTGCATGGAACAACGAAAACTGATGCGATCCCCTGGGAAGCTCCACCCCACGTAACTGACTGAAAACAACAAAATTGATACGACTTCATACCCTGACTGTATAGATGGCTAATGAAACTAATAAACCTAGTGTGTATTCATGTATATATATATATATATCAATCGATGTACATACATACGGAGTATAAGGCGATCCAAAAGGATGCAACTACATATCTATATATATATATATCCGATCCGTAATATACATTGTAAGACCTATCCAACACATTAAAAATACATGTCCTCCAGAATATATCTATATAATATATACATATTCATACACGAGGAATTCACACTTTGTATCAATGTATGTATGTCCTACGAGAATCTACTAGATGTATGTAAAATTATGTCAAACTATGTAAATATAGATCTCTATAATGGATTATAGTGTAGTAATAGACATCTATCCACGGCGCCATCAATCCAATCGTTTGCCTAGTCATGAAGCAACGTGTCCGTCCACTGGTGAATCATCATGTCCCCCGGCGTTGCCATGTTGGGAGTATACATGGAGTATACCATGTATACCTCATTGTCAGACATACCATGACATACCCGATCTTGACTACTTTAGGGTACATGGATTGAAATACCAAGGACACCATGATTTTATGGTGCTTGAAAAGTGCTTATGTCGTAAATTGTCTATGACTGAACCCTCAATATTCCGCTCCTTCTTGTTTTAATCCGTGTTTTTTTAACGCTCCCACCTCGTTGTTGTTGGTCTCATTGTCGGCTGATGCCTCACGTCTATGTATCATCGTTTTTCACGGATCATCACGAGAAAGTGGGTTGATTTGTTGCGAAAAATCCACTGATAGAGCCAAACTGTCTTCATACTCCCAGTTTATTGGCAGGGGGGAGTAGTTTTGATAGGAATGTCTCACTTCTAGGGCAAACCTAACCAAATGAAACAGCCTAAGGGTTGACGTTACATGGACTTTCACATCTGTTCTGCCCCATGCCACCGATTCTGCGGAAACTTTCTGAGGGGCTTTGAAACAGAAAGTGGTCCAAAATGTCCAAAGCAACCTGACTAGTTTGAAAGGCCTATTATCGTAAGAAGATGATAAGCCTTCTGAATCAGCAATCTACAAATGAAAACAAGTCCTATTCTGAACTCAGAAACAATGACATCTCTAGTTGACATGGTAAATCGAGAAGTTCGGTCCAAACTGTTTTTACCTGTCTGCTCATCCTGGGGTGGCGGTGTCCTACATACAAAATGGGAAATGCTCTCAATAAGCGGTTTCTGGGGTCCTGACCTGGGGAAGTTTAAAAAAAACAAACAGAAAGGAGAAACGTTGGAGTTTGACAGTCAACATTGAAACACCTCACATGTTTGACCATAGACTGTACACCTTGTTCGGTTCAAGTATAGCAGCCATCATTCCCATCTATAGGATTTGGTTGCGGGTTGAACATGGCCTGATATCTGATGGGTTTAGCCCCGCACAAAAGGGACACTAAGGATCAACAGATGATCAACATTCCATTCTTAGGAGCGGATAAACAATGAAAACCACCAGCCAGCTCAATGTATTATACCCCCATTCTTGGTGCACATCACCATGGTTGATGGCTATAGTCTATGAATGTATGAATGGATCATTAAATGATTACCATGAAAAATAACTGTATCTCCAATGCGCTATGCAGTTTGGTAGCTAAACCTCACATCTTTGCCATCTTTTTTCATGGTACATTCTACCATCAACCACCGTCCTGTCCCTGGCGTCGTCTGAGTGCCAAACGCTGACCATGGTTTTTGTCTGACGTGCGAAAGGACGAAACGATGTCCTGAAACGGCCCCAGGGTCCCAGGCTTTGGGAATGGATGGGAATGGCCTTTGCACATCATTCCCTCCACTCATTTAACATAGCCGCTACGTTGTTGATGATAGCTATGAGCAATGGAAAAGGTCCCATTAAAATATCCATTGATAGAAGATTTAGCTCATGAACCAAATGGGTCATCTTCCATAGCTACTCGGTATGTTAAATTACCATACAGGGTATGTTGTAAAGCCAATCCCTTCGCTCTGAAATATTCAATACCCCCAGCAATCCTGGTTTTTAGTATTGATGACTCCGGGGCCCACATGGGAGGAACTTGGTAGATTTTGGGGGGATGAGATGAGTAAACCATCCCAGTAGTTAACTATTAGTGAGGGTCATGTTACATCATCGCGAATAGGGGTAGACCCACCAAAAAAAAGCTATGGGGATATCTAGTCATTGGGTCTACATTATTCGCTCACGTGGTAAAGCCAAGAATCAAACATATACCGTACCTATTTTTTACCATGTTGGGTTTTCTACACCTTTAGTCGTCTTTATTTGTTACCGGTGTGGGGAAAAGAATTGATAGTTTCTTATGCGATACAGTATTTAAGGATGTGTCTCTCCAAAAATGGGCGATAGCTGCAATGTATGGATACATGCTGGGAAAGAATGATGGAGATGGAGCATGGGACTGGCTGTGGACCCCATTTTCAGAGAAAGCCACCCGAATTTCATCTGGATCTGGATCCATGGACCTAATCTGGGTCTCCGAGCAGATCGGAGCAGCTTGGCGTCTCGCAAATGCTTTGAGCCACAGCAGAGGTCCCACGGCTCATCCGAGTTTTTAGCTGTGTGGTAAAGATCTGTGGAACTACATAGCTACAGCTGTCTTCATGGGGATTAGACATACACTCTGGGACTGGTGCTATTCGTGATGAGGGAATAACTATATAAAATCATATAAAATCAACAAAACGGAAAAAGAACATACGTCAAATAAAAAAATAACCACTCCGACTCGAATGGCTGCCCTGCTGCACCAAAATAAACACCAACATCATATGGCAAGTTCACATCCCCCCATGTTTGGAGAAGTCAATCATCTACAACAGTATGTTGCTGGGATAGTGGTGACATTGACATGGTTTATTATATCTTTTTACCATCCAGCAATCAAGCATGGCAATGGGAAATCACCAATGAATGGAGGCTTTAATGGGAAAATCATCTATAAATGGATTGTTCATTCCCATCTCTGACTACCGGAAGGTATTTGTGCTTATTGTGTAGTACGGTGTACCGCACGGGTACGCCAGCAACTTGGAAAAACTATGCACAATATAATCATGAGAGTGGGGAAGTCCATAGAATATCCCCGATGTTCGTTGGGAAATAAATCTCCAAATGATTTCACAAAGTGTGGCAAACCCAATATTATAATTATTCTAATTGTTGGTGGTTTTAAACGCTTATTTCTGGAAAAAGTTGGTATAATTTATTGATTTCATTGGTGGGTTTACCACCTTTCAGGATGTTTTTTTTTCCACCTGAACGAAAATTACTTCATTACCAGAAAGAACAGGTCTCAAGTGGCCTCCGAGTAACAAAGGAACAACTGGGACAATGACAAAAGTTGCCCCCTGACGGGTGTTTGACATCTTCAAGCCAGCTCAAAAAACCTCACTGATAACCCAGATGTGTTTTTTTGTCTGGGATATTTATGGATATTCGATTCCCCCGACTCTTGGTTGAACATGCGTAGGTCAACTCCACTACTCATCCCCTCTGAATGTCAGAACATGAACCGGTCAACTCCACACAGGTTACATCAGCGGTATCATGCCATTTCCAGTTGGGTACCCGGCCTGGTAAACGTTTACATAGCTATTGAAAATGGCCCAGTCGAAATAGTTGATTTACCCACTAATAAAATGGTGATTGTCCATCGTTTTTTGTATGTTTACCAGTTGGTTTTAATGATGTTAGCGGCCAAAAGATCACCAACTGATCCAACAACTCCAACCTTGCGATGGCCGGGCCTTGACATAGGTCTCGTATTCCTTTCGATATTTATTGGTATCATAGGCCACTATGAGGTCCTGGGACGGGCAGCTGGAGATGGGAAATTCCCAGTTTCACTGTAAATTCCACCTAAAACATCGATCTTTTTGCAGATCATGGATCCTACATGCATAAATACATATTGCATATATAATACAATCCACAAACAATCTACATACAGATACATATAGTATATATTTAATATGTATGATAATAATTGACAATATATAAGATATACACAAGTATACACATGATTTATAGTGGAATAAAATGTCGAAAACCATCCAATTCCCATCCCTCAATCCAATCTTCTCGCCCGGGTGTCCCCACCCAGTGATCCATGGGTTTCAGCTTCGGGGGTAAGGGCACGAAGTACTTGGGCTTCACCTCTGGATGCTGAACCCTCCACCAGCGTTTTTACCAGGTGATTCTTGTTGGTTGATCGTCCCAAAAAGATCGTCCCACTGGTTGGTGGTTGACCCACCCCTCTGAAAAATGATGGACGAATCGTCAGTTCTGATGATGACATGCTCAACTGAACATGGAAAGTCATAAAATTCATGTTCCAAACCACCAACCAGCTCTGTTTCCAGGATGTGTAGATGATCTTTCCTTAACACAATTTCCAGGTGTCCAACGTTTCTATATGGGGATTGTCGTCATCAACTGCAGACATCATGAGTTAACATCTTTTTTGGGGGGTGATAATCTTGGCTAATTCTGAGCCATCAAAATCTCAGTGTTCTTGAAATTTGATGAAGTTTGTATTTGTATGGTCGAACTTATGATCAGTGTCCCCAAGAAAGGCTGATGCCATCATGCCTTTGGTGATTAAATCAACAAGACACCAGGACAACAGCGCCCCACCAAGGCAGAGGATACCTATGTCAGTTTCGAACCCCACTTGTAGCAGGCAATGTTGTCAATGTTGAATCTGTCCATTTTTGGGTCCTACTTACTTGGATTTCCACAAGAGCACCCCAAAAGAATCTAAAAAGTATTCTCTATATAGATTCCCCCAAAGGTGCACGCTCCATTTGGGAATGAAACAATGTCCCATCGAAAGTCCACATTCAGCGATGGTTGTTCGGGAATGGGCTTGTGTAATCAGATTGGATGCCTGCGTGCGGTTGATCAGACGGAACATTTTATATATATATATATATGTTCTATCTGGGCACTAGTCAAAGGCCGAGACCCTCCAACCGTCCCAGAGCTGTATCCAACTTGCACCGCTGACCAAATGGAAAGCCCTACATTATGCAGTCAAAGATTGATCTTTGGTGATTTCCAACATGACCAGTCAGTAAACAGAAATAGCCATGCCACCCTTATTATCCTAAGCGAAATTCATCAAACTTGCCAGTGCAGTGGTCTTTCCAGCTCTTCAAAGTACGAGGAGTTACCATGTTTTGGCTTCTCAAAAAATAGGATCTCTGATTCTATCCACTAAAAAGCCATCATTTTCCCTATTTTACCATGGCCATTTTCAGGGGACCACAACAAAGCCATCTTAGCCCCGAGCCTCAACGCGACTCCGGTCGCTCATGGCGTCCTTGAGAGGTCGACCAGTAAAACTGATGGGAAAATCACCATGCTATGAATGGGTAAATCCATTTTGAATGGTGATTTAGTTCGTGGATTTACCCATTCATAGCATGTTTTTTTCTTCCCATCAGTTTTTTGGGACTGTTTACCAGAGGGTAACCATCGAATTACTGAGCTACCCAATTATATATAAAAACTTGTCCAACATGGTAAATGAAACTAGAATTTACAGTTGCACATTGCCATAAGGTGACTTTCTTTGGAATGTGTAACGAAACTTAGCAGTAGAAACTTCTGGATGCTAAACTCCCCAGAACCCTTGTTTAGTTAACTCTAATTGGGGAGGCACATAGTCTCAAATTTGTATACCCTCAAGCCCTATATAGTTTATTAATGTTCCTCAAGCCCTATATAGTTTATTAATGTTTATTAATGTATATTAATCTTAATGTTCCTCATTAGGATTCTAATTGTGGACATCCCCGATATTGACCCAGGTGCCGGGGCTTCATGTTGATGGGATGACACCTGGCCTCACATCAAGCCACCAGACATAGATCAAGGTGCTCCCACCTGTCCTCATCTAAAATGGAGACTGCATAGGGCGCCGGACGTCGAACCTGTGCGATTCTGTCTCAATCGAACCTCAATCTTTGCATCTGAAAGCGCTTAAAAAATCGATGTTTGATGCAACAGGGTCCATTTCAGAGAAAAAAACATTCTGGCAGTCTACTATAGCTATGGAAAATCATCATGTTTATATAATGGGTAAGTCATCCATACATGGGCCACGTTTCGAGGTTGGTTGGTGACAAGTCCTGGTCAGTCTGCGGAGGGTGTCTAGTGGTAGACACCCAAGTAGTCATGGAATGTACGTGTCGTTGCAACCCCCATTGCTATCCATCTCCATCATGAAAGTATCTACCCTCTGGTAATTTAACATAGCTATTGAAAATGACCATTTATAGTGGATTTTCCCATTAAAAATGGTGATTTTCCATAGTTATGTTAAATTAGCAGAGGGTAGATTCTATGAGTGGATGCCAGTGGGTAAGAAACCCATAACTGCCATAAAGTATCATCAAATCAAGTATATATCTAGATTCTAAAGCTAAGAAACCCATGGGCCTGGGATGAAATCATCTTCGGATCACCCGAAACCGCCGAAACCCTCCGAACTTCCGAAACCGCCTTTTTCGACTTGGGCGGAGGGATCTGAGGAGCTGTCTGGGGAGCAGTCCTCAGCTGGCTATCTGCCAAACAATGAGCTGTCCAATCAATTGAATCATCATTGATTAATAAACAATTGTTCTCCAAAACAATGATGTGCTTAATATAATTGGCTCCGAGGACAATAATCATTCTTTTAAAGGTGTAACAGGTGATATCGTTCCCTATGTTCCAAGTCTATTCCTTAGTTCTACATGGAATCATATGGAACAACCACCACAAAATCTCCCCAAAATCTCTCCACCCAAAACTGGCCCCATTTTTCCCATGGAAACCGTGGGCCTCCGGTCAGCGTCAAGGGCCGGAGAGCTGGAGCTTCCCACGGGTCTTCTGGCAGGCGCGGCAGGCCTCCAGATCCCCCGGGTTTGTTCTTGTCGATCAACCGTTGATCAACCAGATGTACTATGGATATAGATTCAGATTATATACTGGTGTATTTACCATCTATATAATATTGTATAATTTGGTTGACTATACCCTTTCGCAATTTCATACAGCATAGCTATGGAAAATATTGGAACATCACCATTTGTTGAATGATGTTGAATGTAATTTTTCTACACATAGGCAAAAAAACAAAACCTATGTTCAATGACCAGCGGGACATCATGTTTGATATATCATGTTCCAACTCCGAGGATCTTCTGGAAGCGCCAACAGTTCGGTTTGTGGTGAAGTAATGTGAAGTACAGTGTTTAAGTTGGGGCAAAAAGGGCCTCAACATGTCTCAACATGTCTCAACATCCAACATTATCTGGCAATATCTGGCAGTCCATCAGTGTTCAAATGTCGCCAATTTGTCCGGCGCTTTCTCCCGCTTCAGCTTGTGGATCATTGGACCAAAACTGCCATCATCCCTAGAAACCAAGAGTGAGGTTTCACAGTTTTCACATGAACCCAAAGTTCATAGTCCCCCAAATTGGGGATGGTTTACCATGATTTACCATGATTTACCCAAATTGGGGATGGTTTATGTCACTCATGTCATTTGCCATGATTTACCACCTGACTTGACCTACACCCTGGCGCCCAGGCCCTGGAACCATCCTGGAACCGATCCCATGACATGTTGGGCCGCCCGGCTGAGAAACCGCCTTGGAAGTTGGACTGAAATCATCTCTCGACCGAGGATTTTTCGAAGATGAAAAGGGAGAAATCATCAATTTTCTCTCAATATCCCTCAATCATTTTCAATCAATACTTTTGGTTGTGTCCGAATTCTTCCGTCTATATATATATACCTAATATTTTTTTCCCTGAATGCAAAATGGATTTCCAGGCAAGTGCCAAATGTTCAGACCAACCCATGTTCGGAAGGTTGGTCCCTGACCATTTCCAGGAAAAACTGGGTTTCACGATTGGAAAGCTGCTGTCTTTGACCCTGAAAAATATGATCGTCAATTGAGATCCCATGTAGGATGGAACAGTTCAGTAAATGGACTCGCATGCCGTTTGGTTTGGCATAGGTGAGCGGCAAGTGCGTCTAGGAAACGAACAAATATTCATCTAATTGGTGGTTTCAACCCCCCTGAAAAATATGAATTCGTCAGATTCAAACCCATCCATCGCAACTTGCCATCAAAGATATCATAGTCATAGTCAACAATGTCATCAAATGTGTGAAAAACAAGGACCATCCCGGCTGTGTTGCAAACCACCAACTGCCAACCAGTCATAAATACTTCGAACATGTTCAAACCATGAACCAGAAATGTTCCCTTCAGCTCTGAAGTTCAAACAGTCGTCCCGGCAACCCGCTCCCGCGCAGACCTGGAGGTCCGGCGCAGACCTGGAAGCCGAAAGGAAAGACCTGGACCTGCGGGAAAGTCCTATATGGAAAATATCTTTTCTTGAGAAAATCATGGGTAATGTGCTTGGTGGTTTCAACCAGCCTACCCCTCTGAAAAATATGAAAGTCAGTTATTATTCCCAATATATGGAAAGTCATAAAATTCATGTTCCAAACCCAACCACCAACCAGGTCATGTGATAAACCCAATTCTATAAATCCCGAAAATCACCCATCAACGGGGACCGAGACCATCCCGGCGCTTGCTTTTTTGTATTGGCTTGCCCATGGGCAAGCCCATGGAGATGCATGGGAGATCATGGGATATTCTTGGGATTTCATGGGTTTTTTCTGGGTATATGCTACCAACTTGATATGATAAGCGCGTCGTGCGTCTGAACATGGGGGGATAAAAAAAGCCCCATTAAAACTGTCGGGATATGTGTAATAGAGAAGATGATGATAAATCATCAAATTTGGGGTACAGTAGCGTATTTTCAGACAACCCCGTGTAAAGGCAGTATCTTTGTGGGTCAACGACTAGGTTTTATGGATATAAACATTAGATAAACTACCAACTGTAATATGGGGAAATTGAGTGTCTAGGTACGACTAACCAGAAATGGGAATGGAACCCAGCAGAACAGGGTTTAACCACAAGAGAGTAATAATAAAAACATGGCTTAAGCGGCTTAAGCATCAAAATTTCTGAGTCTCACATTGAAAACCTCTGGCAAACTGCAATCCTTAAACCTGTCCAAGTCATAACAGAAAATTGCTTTGGCTTGTTTCAATCAACGGGCTCGATTTTTCCCACCATCCTTAAATGTAAAGCAAATGTATGTACTTTGCTGTCCAAAAGCCCACATTTGGTCCGTTTATGTATGTACTTCCCCAAGTGTTCGAATGTTGGTTGATACACCCCCATGTATCCTTTTGGTTGAGAGACCCATGACCCATGTGAGACTCAAGCGTGGGTGAACCTGTTGCAGCGTTCAATACCGTTTGCCGTCCCCTTATCATGCTTTGTCGAGAACACATTTCCGAGCTCGACAGTATAATATAACTGTATAACCCCTGTATAGCATATTATATATATATTATACATATGCCTGTATACTTAATCTATAAACCATCATTAATGAATTATTGTTGCTCAAACACCCTTTTCCAATGATGAGGAAACATGATTAAGCCTCCATTAACCCCAGATATCCCCAGATCATCAAGCATCAATCGCTGAACTGGCCACCTTGTGAGACCTTTGCCCGCCAAAGGTTTTCCTCCTCGCCGTTCCCGCCTGCACGGGTCGTCGGTCTGGGAAGAAATTGGGGGGTTTAACATGGTTTTACCGTTAAACCCCTCATACAAAAATGACCGTGTTCTTACGGGAAAACGATAATCAAGTACTGGTACATTGGGATATATTGGGTCGCTGAAACTTTAATCAACAGAAATTGGACATAAAACCAATCTCATCCAACAAAAACCTGGCGCTACAATCTAGCAGCCAGCAACATATGTGCAAAAAAAAGTAAGGATATAACCCGGACCCAGACCTTGAATGCCAAACGGTTACAGTTCTGAACAGGCCTTGAATTTGTAATTGTATTATATCTGCCATGGGTATTTAAACATGTTAGTGTGTGGTTGGAGGCTGGGGCTCATCGTCATGGAGACACGTTATCGGTTTTCAGAGAAACCACGCAGTGGGTTCTATCCGACACAAACCTCCACACAAATGTCTAATGTCCATTTCAGTCTGCTGTCTTCATGCTTTCAGTATATTTCTTATAGGCTTCCAGGATGTAACTGCACAGTCCAGCAACCTGTCTCCACTCTGCTTTTTCGAACCCAACAAGCTCCAATTACAATAATTGAATTTGGGGTATGTAGCTCCAGTGTTGGACAAAGCGATAGGCCATTCTTCATCTGGTTGGTGGCATACCTATCCCTCTAAAAAAAAAAAAAACTTCGTCAGTTGGGATGATGACATTCCCAACTGAATGGAAAGTCATAAAATTCATGTGCCAAACCACCAACCAGATATCTATTCTTCATGTTCCATTTGAACAAAATTTGAGACTGTGAAATTCATTGAAATTTATGTTCCAAACCACCAACCAGTCATGGTAGACTGACAACAATTCCAGGCAGATCTTGGTGGAAAGTCTGTCGAAAACCTTCGCCTGGTGGCTGTGACAACCCTCTCAATGGCGTCCAAATCCTGCGGTGCTTCATCCACTCAAGGGGTTAACAATGGGTTAGTGATGGGTTAATCATGGGAGTTTTAATAAACAACTATGGCGCTTTCCTAAAATAGGGCTACCCCCAAATCATCCATTTAAGATTGTGATTTTCCATCAATAAACGATCCATTTGGGGGTACACCCATTCCAGGAAACCCGCATGTGACAATATGGATTCAGTTGGGACTTTCACCTGGTAAAACCACGTGAGCCCTTTGTTGTTTCACCAACGCGAAAGTGGGTCGATGACTAAAGCTCGGTATTCTTGATCACTACAAGATGGAATTAATAATAGCAGCCAAAACCAGCTAGAATTGATTTTAAAGCAACTCAAAGCGACTCATTTTTGTTTTGTTATAAAACTAATTCAGGTAATGAATAAAATAATGCAATTTGACACACCAACCGAAGTGGTTCCGAATATCGAGTGCAGCTCGCTGCAAACCGACCGTCACATCGCTGCGACTGAGGATGACAGCACGCCCAAAGAATACGACTTAGCTCAAGCATCAGGTGATGAATGATCTTTTTCTAGGATTTAACTAACAAGCCAATGTGGAAGGGTCCATCTTTTGATTATATGATATATTGTCAACAAATACTGTAAACTTTTGTAAACACATGTAACTAATATGTATATATATACATATAAACATCAAACTTGTTTGGTCTGGCCATCAAATTGATATTGACACACCTCATTCCCAGTCTTCTCGCGTTGACCCTGATCTTTCCGAATCAAATCCCTATATTCGGAAAATTCAACCTTTGCCTTCATCTCCCAGCTGAATAAGGTACTGCAATCTCAAGAATCATGAAAGACACTATTTTGTGGGACTCCTGGTATTTTGTGACACCATCAATTTAACTCTGGTAAACATACAAAAAACTATGGAAAATCGTCATTTAATGGGTACATCCACTATTTCTATGGCCATTTTCAATAGCTATGGTGATGCCATGTGATGCCTCATCTTGACGTTTCCTCACCCCTTCAACGCCTCCCAGCCGTCCCAGTCGTCCCAGTCGTCGCCTGCCGCTCCAATTTGCTTCGCCCTTCCAAACGACCTTCGACCTCTGCAGAAAGCTGCTGGGCAAAGCTTCGTTACCCCGTGAAAAATGATTCGTAAACGGTGAGGAATTGGGGTGCAAAGAAAGCTTCGAAAGAATTTTGTAACCACCAAAAGGGGGATTGAGATGACTCGATTTCCAAGTTATCTTTCTTTGTCAAATTATGATATCCAACTCGGAAACACAACGAATTTCAACCTGCGTGAAGCAATAAATTCAATCCAGGTCTGACCTGTCCAAAGGACATCTTCCATGATTTCCAAGACTTTGGATCACTTTCCGCAGAATTTATGGTGGTCGCCGACTCATGCCAGAAAAACATTAAAAATTGATAAAAATTGATGGTGTCACTCACATTACTCGCATTTAAGTGGACACCAACTTCTTCATGTCAGAGTCTATCTAAACTCACTTAAGGCATGTTTTTTTCTCCAGCATCGCCACGCATAAACATCACCTTTCAAGGATTCCCCAATCACCCAGTCCCCAAGAAACACGAGAACATGGGACATTGTGGGCGTTGAAGCCCCAACAAACATCAACCAGTGCAGCTACATAATTTTCATGAACAAAGAGTCTTTAAACATTCGTTTTGAAGAATTTCTACATATGTTATCATCCTAGACACCCTGCAAACAAGTTACTGGGTATTGTATTCCCCATCTAGAAGAATAAAACACTCCAGCGAGCTATTGTACTTTCACCATTTTTACCTTGTTAGAGTGGCTGTATCTTCATGGTGATTTAACTAATTTGTTTGCTGGAAATATTGACCACACAAGACATTATATAATTCCGTGATCCCCCATCCTTCAATGTTTAACCATATGTTGGTTGTTATCCAAGTATGTTGTTTGTCAAAACCACATTTTTTGCATGCGTAAGCTTTCCGCTGTTTACCTCATACTCCTAGGCCTCAGCCAAATAAGTTGCTTACCAAGCCGACCGGGATTCATGGTGGATACAGTATAGAATTCTACACTTGGAAAAGAAAAGAAATCAATGTCTAACTTCAAATTACTCCCATCTTGTTGCTTGTGCACATACCCTCTGGTAATGACTAACATAGCTATTGAAAATTGCCATAGAAATAGTGAGTTTTCCCATTAAAAATGGTGGATCTTTCCATAGTTTTTTGTATGTTTACCAGAGGGTATCATAACTTCAACGAGTTCTATTCCCCCAACAGCCTGGCTGCTCGCCTCTGACTCGATCACATCCTTGAAGTCCGAGCCGAAGCGCTGGATCAACGTCTCCTATCCGCAGCTGTTGATGGAAGATGCGAAAACATGGGGTACCCGGCCTGGTAAACATACAAAAAACTATGGAAAATCATCATTTTTTATGGGTAAATGCACTATTTCTATGGCCATGTTCAATAGCAAACTGTTAGTTTACCAGGCCGGGTAGACTCTACTAGAAATCCAACAGTATCCAACCTTCATCAACCTTCCAATGCAAAATTATGCACACATCGAAGTTGAAAGAATGGTACATGTCGGAAAAATATCACCTAGTGGAGCAAAGAACGTCTTTTTTTGGGGATCTGGGATCTGTAGATTTTACCTTGTTGCCTTGGATATGTCCCTCATAGATCACATAGTCATTCTGGCTGAGACATCACTCCAAGCAATGTGGCCATGTGTTTGATCGATGATGATGGGGGGACAAAAGTATTTTTTTGCCTACAATCTGCGAGATGGTTTAAAACCGTTCGAGCATTCATTGCCCATTCATCCAATTCTCTCCTAGAAACCAGCTATGGGGATATCATCAATGGCAAGGGATTCTCTTCACGGCAATGGGTCAGAAATTGATCAAGGGATTCTCTACCACCAGCCCGATGTTTCAAGTACATTTTGGATCTGTTCCTTTTCTGAAAGACCCACATGAGAGGTATGTAAGATTAGTGCCTCACCGCTCCCTCCACGGGTCCTTCAAGGCTGCCACGGCCTGATTTCGAGGCATGGCTGCACCAAAGGTCGGCCAGGTGAGGAGTCCTCTGTTGCTCGAGGTTGATAGTATCTAGGTGTGATGTTTACATGTTCATCTATATTATATATATATATCATATATCTATATGTGTACAATTGTGTACATGTATATATATATATATTAACATTATATATATATATGTATATATATTATATACGTATATTCATAGAGAATGACAACAGACATGATTCAACATGTCAATATAACGGTTCAATCCTAACAGAAATCTGGTGGCACTGCGATCCTGCAACAATTGCCTTGAACCAAAGCGACCTGTTGTGCGGCTGAAAGCATTTTCCGGACATTTTTGGGAGGTTACGGTTACACGTTGTCATCCTATACTCGTATCATGCCACAGATCAGGTAAACATGACTGGGGCTCATGAAATCTCCAAACAATGGCAAACAATCGCCTGGTTCCAGTTTTTCCGCAGCTCAAACGCGAAGCCTACCATTCCACGCGCTCATGGCAGGACGAGAAACACAAACACACTGTACATTGGCCATGTCTATGTTTCGCGCTCGGCAGGCAAAACCCGAAGCCTGGAGCCGGCCGTGCTTCAACACGAGGCAGTGGCAACAGACATCATTGCCTTGTGAGTAAAACATGTATACAATTATAAAATTATATACATATAGTACATATTATCATTCTCATGGCATACTATTACATCATATATTATTACAGGCTCTTACATATCATTATACATTTTGTTGCATACAATGTAGAGTATACATAGAAAATCATAGTATATCAATAGAGATATCGTATGTCTATATCCTAATGAACCCAAACTAACCCCAAATTTTGCAAAAAAAACACAGGAGACAGTCGATCAATCAACCGGCAGGGGCCCCCTTGCAGAAAGGCCACCGAGAGCATTCACCGGTTCCAGGTCGCGATTCCGAGGAAAAGCGAATGGAAAGAGGTCGCGAGAGCGTTTTGACTGCAGCGTTGCTATGACTGCACATGTGATTTTTTTTGTGTTGCTTTTTTGGGCGAAAAAAAAGTGCCCGACACCAGGCTGTAACCAGCAATCAAATGGGGATCGATTATATTTAACAAAACACCAGGGCTTCGAACATTTGAACGAAAAAAATCAATGTATAAAAGGACAGCAATGGGGACGTGATTAACCAACGGGATGGATGGAATGTTCCAGAGTTGCCAAATCATGGAAACTAAAATTTGTCAAGTTTGCAACCGCCGCTTACTGCTTTCGAAAGCTTACCCGCACAGGGCGACGCGAACAAGACCTACGAATTATATTCGCGCAGAGGCATTCACAAAAAATATACTGTAGCTATGATAGCAGCATCATATTGCAATGTGTTCACAAAGAGCATCAAAAACTAGTCACTACTATTGGATACTATTGGCACATCCCTGTCTAAAATCATCAAGTTGATCAGCTCGTTGTCTCTGTCTGCACGGGTTGACTGCGCAAGCGACATGAAATACTCCACTGTCTTGGCGTGGAAGTTCCAGGTCGTCAGAGTGTACCAGCACTACAAGGAACTCGGCCAACCAACTGGTATACCTCCTTAATTAGTTTTCCTGCCTGGGTTTTAGGGGGATACCCTCCAACAAAGATATCTGGCAAGAGATCTTCTATCTCCAGAGAACTTCACTTGGGGTTGTCTGAAAATTGGGGAACCCCTTAAATTTAGGTGTGAATCAGTATTTTCCCATTGAATTGAGTTCAATTGGTTGTAAGTTTCAGGCTTGAATTCGCATTGCCACATGGCACCCATCCGGCCATTTCACCCAACTGTGAACAAACTACATGGACGATCCCTGAAAAGGTGTGATGCTCAATGTTTTCGCAGGGGTAAAATCAGTTGTGCCCTACCCCTCTGAAAATATGAGTTCGTCAATGGGAAGGATGACACCCCTGTATGAAATGGAAAAAAAATAGACGATGGATGGCCCGAGAGCGTAGAGGAGCAGGGTCTTCTGTTGTTAGTATTGAGACACTATATATGTTACAAGGCAATTTACTAAAAATGTATTATGGGCAGACAAGAAGAGTAGTATCAAGACAATATATTACAAGTACAAGACAATAGTTTGCATCGTATCCTTCGTATAGTTTTTCACACCCAGAACCTTTTGAACACAGACGCTTTTGCACACAGAAGTTTTTACACACAGACGCTTTTGCACACAGAAGCTTTTACACACAGAAGCTTTTACACACAGACGCTTTTACACACAGAAGCTTTTACACACAGAAGCTTTTACACACAGAGACTTTTACACACAGATGCTTTTACACACAAACGCTTTCACACACAGAAGCTTTTACACACAGAACCTTTTACGCACAGACGCTTTTGCACACAGAAGCTTTTACACACAGACGCTTTTGCACACAGAAGCTTTTACACACAGAAGCTTTTACACACAGAGACTTTTACACACAGACGCTTTTACACACAGAATCGAAAGGGTTGCGCCGGACACTTCAAAATCGCAATTTTACCTCAGTTCTTGACGTTCGAACTTCGTTTCGTGTGAAAGGGTTACGACCGAACGCGTGAAATTGCAATTTTACCTTTGTTTTTTGGCGATCGAACCTCATTTCGTGCGAAAGGGTTGCGACCGGATGCGAGAAATCAAAAATTTTACCTTAGTTTTTGGCGATCGAACCTCGTTTCGTGCGAAAAGGTTGCGTTTCGTGCCGTCTCGTTGGCACTGCCCCGCGACCGCAAGAGAGAAATAGAAAAGAAGGAGGGTGCAAGAGGGCAAGAGAGCAAGAGGGCAAGAGAGCAAGAGGGCAAGAGAGCAAGAGGGCAAGAGAGGATGTGAAGATGTGAGGATGTGAAGATGAGAAGATGTGAAGATGTGAAGATGTGAAGATGAGAAGATGAGAAGATGAGAAGATGTGAAGATGAGAAGATGTGAAGATGAGAAGATGTGAAGATGAGAAGATGTGAAGATGAGAAGATGTGAAGATGAGAAGATGTGAAGATGTGAGGATGTGAAGATGTGAAGATGAGAAGATGTGAGGATGAGAAGATGTGAGGATGAGAAGATGTGAGGATGAGAAGATGTGAAGATGTGAAGATGTGAAGATGTAAGAATTGAAGATGTGATGTGAAGATGTGAAGATGTGAAAATGGTTGACAGACCCCCACTATTAGAAGAACCCCAAACGCTCAGACGCTCTCGGGAAAAATCGTGTTCCAAACCACCAAGCAGCACAGCCATGACATCCCCATGGCCGGTTGGTTCTACGGGTTCCTGGTAGTTGCTAAAGCGTCATGACATGGCCATGACCAACGCCGGTCCACACACGCCGTTTTCGATCCAAAAAAACGTCAGATGTCAAAGCCTAAACCTCCCAAAACAAACCTGATTTCACTGATCGATCACTGATCTATGAATGTCTTTTGTTTGTTAGTTGCTTTCTCTGAATCACTTTCAAAGAAGGCTTCATTTACGCCAGTTCCATAGACCACGTTCATGGTGAACCAACAACAAATTGGAGTCACCAGCATTGAAAAAGCGCCATCCATTGCCAGTTTCGGTATCTGCGGGGCCTGACCTCCCGCACCTGTCTCTGTGCCTTAGTTTTTGCTGTCGCCACAACGGTCACCCCTGTATCACCCGTGAGTCACCTTAATGTGGGATTGATCCAATGCTTTTTGGAAACCTCCATCTTTTTTAAGGATGGTTTTTGTGCGACTTTATAAGACCTCTTTTGTCGCTAAACATGACCATGGCTTGCGACTATGTATGGTAAACTCAGCATAGACCAAGGAATAAACCATCCCCAATATGGGTCTATGAAATTAGGATAAATTAGGTATACCCCTGCAACTGGGATAGTTTATACGACCCCCCCCGCAAATAGTGTATTAATGAGTGAATAGGGTGATAAAATCAGGTTGGTTTCAGGGAAGGTTAAAATCGAAACCGGTTATGTTTTTACCATCACATATTGGGGGTGTCTTGCAATTTTGTCTCTTCAGCCAATTCGAGGAATTTACCCTTAGTTTATCAACAGATGATATATATATATATAAGGAAATATCCCAATTGTAAGGCGTTGGTTGCAACCCACTTACTATAACAATTTACTAACCTTTTAATGTCGTAAGCTCACAATATAGTACGTCTTGCCACCTTACAAAAGATAGAACCATAGTAGACTCCTATGGGGTTTAAATGATTTTCTATTTGCTGTGGGGTTACAATACATATATATATATACACACCTTCTGGTGTTTTGGTGTTTATCCCATAAAATATCCCATTAATTATAGCCCCATCATGAGATTTCATTAGATATGTCCATTCAACATTGATTGAACATTATAGAGATATTCATATATATATATAATATAACAATATCTTCAATATAGCTAATCCCCATCCCCTAATTTTTTCAACACGCCCAGAAACCATGGTCTTACCGATAATGTGGTAAGCCCAGAATGTTTAAGCCACTGTATCAGGATGATATTACTACCCATTTATGGAATACTGGGACTGGATATTTATTGGGCTAAGGACTGGATTTGTTCCTTCTTCAAACATGATTGGTTAAAAAAATGTGTATATATACATATTCATATAAAAGCATCCTCCATATAACTATCACCACATTAGGGACTTATACCACGACATTCATTGCTGAAGTCCCTATTGGTAACCTGGGCAATAAGGAACTTTCCCAGTCTCCATGTCTACCACCTTCCGTTCACCCCTGGCTAAGCACCCACACCCCAGTCAGACCCGGGTAACCAGCTGTCTGCAGCGATGTGGAGTTATACGTGTAAGTTACAGTTACATCTGTAGATTTATGTATATATAGACAAACATAGTAATGTATATATATAACGTTTATGTATATATATATATATATAGCTATGAATGATTTTTATATATATATATATGTGCGTCATACCGTCCTTGTGATTGTTATTGTTATGTCTATATATATACATATGTATACTGGAACGGACCGGAACAGAATGGTCGTCATATAGGGACGTTCATCAACCAACGTTTTGGGTCATTTGATATATTGGCCTGAAGATGTAATATACATACATGTATCATGTATATATATATATATAATATATATATATACGCATGTATACATATATATATATATACATCAAATATTATGCAGTGCGTATGTAAATTATACAATACTATGAAAACCTAGACCTAAAGTCCTAAAGTTGGTCTCCATGTAAATTCTATGTAGTCTTAGTTTGAACCGCTTTGAACCGTGCCCCCCTCGCAAAAGCCAAAAAGTCTATAAATGGACTAACTCCCCAAACATGTATATTATATATTCTATATAGATAACTTACATTTAAATACATATACAAATAGATACAGACATACTTGTGTATAGGGACCATCACCATCTCGGGGAGGGGGCCACAGGGGCCACCAGACGGGATCCCATGATTCATATCCCATGGCCATTCACCATGATTAGGCATTGCTAACTCGTGTAAACCATTATTAACCCATAATCCCATTATTATCCCATTAAGCCATTATCCCACCCATGATTATCCCATTCATAACCCATGATGAACCCATTAATCCAGTATCAACCACTTCCATGTCGATGATTTCTCCAGGGATGATCCAAGAAAAAACACCCGGGACCTGCAGGTGAACGAACACCTGGACAGGATCCGAATGGAACGTCTTGAAACACCCAGGGATCACGATATGTTAAGAGGTTTATGGCTCATATGGAGGTTTCCTAAATAGGGGGTACCCCCAGTTATCCATTTCATTTTCGGATTTTCAATTATAAACCATCCAGCTCTTGGGGTATCCTCATTTTAAGAAACCCATAGATATGTGAGTTGTTTTTTTCTGGGCTTGTGGTTGTATGTTACCCATGTTTACACCTAACAACAAACGGGTCCGGAATTGTTTTGGGAGTTTTATTTTTTGCGCTTTGTTGTTTTTTTGCATCCGTTTTTTCTGCACGTTTGCCTTGCTAGTTGCAGCATTTTGGAGCTGGAAGCTGCTGTTTCAACGGTATTTGCAGCATTTTTGAGTTCGAACTGTTCATGTAACATGGTAGTTTGCAACTAGGTTTCATTTAGGGTTGGTTTTGGGCTTAGTTTAGGGGTTTTGTTTGTTTAAGTTTGTTTGAGGGTTGATTTTAGAGTTAGGCTTTATTTAGCTTCTTGGGTTAGTTTGGGATCCTTTTAGGGTGTGTTTAGGTTTTATTTAGGCGTGGTTCAAGACCTATTTATGGTTGGTTTAGCACCTATTTTGGGTTGGTTTAAGTTTGTTGAGGGTCGGTTTAGGATCTATTTAGGCCGGGTTTAAATATATCTAATTAGGGTTCTTTTACGGTTTATTTAGGCTTGGGTGAGCATCTATTTGGGGCTGGTTTAGGGTGTGTTTAGGGCTTATCCAGGCTTGGTTTAGGATCTATCTAGAGTTGGTGTAGGACCTATTCAGGATTGGTTTAAGGTGTGTTTAGCGTGGGTTTAAGAATTAAGATTTATTTAGGTCTGGTTTAAGATCTATTTAGGGCTGCTGTGAGGTTTATTTAGGATTAGTTTCAAATTTATTTAGGGAGTGTTTAGGGTTTACTTAGAAATGCTTAAGTGTTTCTTTGGTTGGTTTGGGGTTTATTTATGGTTGAATTAGGGTTTATTTACATGATGTTTCTTAAGGATTATCTGACAAAAAAGAGGGAAAAGCAGAGAAGCAGAAAAGCAGGTAAGCAGAGAAGCTGGAAAAGCAGAAAAGCATGAGAAGCTGGAAAAGCAGAAAAGGAGGGAAAAGCAGAAAAGCGGAGAAGCAGAGAGGCAGCACAGTGGAGAAGCAGAGAAGCGAAGAAGCACAGAAGCAGAGAAGCAGAAAAGTGGAGAAGCAGAGAAGCAAAGAACTATAAAAGCAAACAAGCGGGGAAAAGCAGAAAAGCAAAAAGCAGAAAAGCAAAGAAGCAGAAAAGCAAAGAAGCAGGGATTTAGAAATATAAAAAAAGCCCAAAACGGAAAAAAATAATTCAAAAAAAAAACTGATTTTTTACAAGAAGTGGGCGGTATAAACTTTCCCAACTATAGGCGTACCACAGTAGTCTGAGACTGAGTCTCTGGAAAACATGGGAATGGACAATCTCCTTTTTGTAGACAAGTTTTTCGTTCCACATATTGCATGGTAGCAAATCCCTGCAGAGCGGGTAAAGAAAAACATGAATAGCTTCAGTAAAAAAACGGAGATTTTTGAAGGTCATTCGGTGCCCATTTTTGAGCCATCCTTAAAATACGTTGCCTAAATTTGATATGGAATTCACGAAACTAAAATGATGCTACTTATACTTGAACAGTTTTTGGTGTTCCTTGCATTTTCAGACTTCCAATTCGGCTGGGACATGTTCAAGAACAGAACACTTCTTTTATGGTCCCCAGTTTACAGTATATAATTCAAACGCTTAAATCATCTGATCAATCCTCCCCGTCTTCATTCTGAAATGGGGCATTCGTTTGAACAGGACCAGGAGCCAAACGAGCACTTTGCAACCAAAAAAATCTGAGAGGGTTTCGTCTCAGATTTGATACAGCATGCATTCAAGTCAAAAACACTATATATAAATATATATATATATATATGGGTTTGTCTGAAAATATGGTATCTATATGTGTCCCTTTAAATTTCATTGCCATTTTGGGGTTTATCCAATTTTCAAACCAAAGGGGTCCTGCAAGCAGGCCAAAGGCAGCCTTCCCCACCGGCTCCCACAGATTTTAGTACGAAATCCCGGAAACAACCGCCGGGCTCTCATGGTTCCTGTTGACTTTTGTGGCTATTGAACCCCCTGGAAAAAATTGGCTGACTTGTGGCTTAAATATCTTAAAATGATGACTCAAGTGCTGCTTCCTCGAGTAGGCAAACACGGATAAACACGGTGGAGGAAAAATTGCCATGATGTACATCATTCAAGTTCCATTTGAAATTGAAGATTTCCAAACCCGATGCTATGGATGTGATGTTCCCGGAGGGTGAACGTTCACGAGTCATCCGCTACACCCCTCCCAAAAGTGTTTTTTGTGAGACAATTTTTAGAGGAATTGTCGATGATTGATGGTAATTTGGGGGTTGATAATTAGGACTCATGTCTAAAAAATATCTCACATATCTCTACATAACACTTTTTATATTATATAAATTATATTATATATATATGCACATAAATATAGCGTGTATATTATATCGTTGCGGGTTAAACCACTTGTTGATTCTTATGCTTCCCTGGTCCATCACATCCAATCTTTTGATAACCCTCCAAAACTGCAGCTAAGGGGCCACGCATGTGACAGCGGCCACCTTTAGCGGTGAGCTGCGAGTCGGACCTGATGCGTAGAGGGTCGCGGGAGCCCTGGATTTTACCACAAATGATCCATGATATTGGAAATCGAACTACAATCATGGAATCATTAGTTGCTGGTAAAGATTACATTTACTTGGGTTATCTTGAAAAACAAATTTACATTTACCAGCAATCAATTGGGATTGTTCATCGAAAATCTACAGATATCTACCTACTTCGTAGCCTAGGGCCCTAGGGCTCATCCCTGATCCATTGAGTTTGAGAGGAGCAAGTCCGGCAAGTCCCCAGGCCCGGGGTCAGTCTGAAAATGCCAAATTGACCCCAGCATCCACTCATTTTCACACCAGCATCCACTAATATCATGTTGTCAATTATATATATCTTATTCTATCCCCTTACACCAAATCATCCCAAGTCATCCCAAGTCCCAATACAGATGATTTTTGCAGGAAATATCCCATGAAATCCCTGAAGTCGATCGAAATTCTGATGATTTCCCCATATTTTTCCATCTAAATTGGCTATCTTCTGGGAAATCCCCAACTCCAGCGCTAGACCCACCTGCGTTCGCAGCAGCTTCTCCACAGTCTGCGACAGCTGGACTCTGAGCCTGGCCGCCCAAAAATTGGGGATTGAACGTGCAGAACCTGGGCTTTCGTGGATCCTTAGCAACAGAAATTCTGTCAGCATCAATGTGGGAAGAGTAATCAACAAACATCAAGTGTGTTCACGGGTGTACCAACCAAAATGCTGCTGTCACCAAGGAAAACGGGAGGTTCATCAACAAACACCTGGGTTTCACCAACATGAAACACCTCAGCTTGCGATTGAAGCAAGCATATTTCATCAAGAAAATGTCGGCGAATCCGCGAACTGGGTCTGGGGAACTCAAAATGGTTAGTGGTTGAGCTAGCTGAATGCGGGGATGATTTTGGGGATATATCTTATATAGATTTATATAGAGGGATGGTATACAGGTTCTTCGCCACAAGAGTACAGTAGCTGGAAGCTCCCGGCAGGTCACCCATCAGAAAATGAATCGAGGCAGATCGTCAACCCAAGCTGTGGAAAATACCACATCCACCCCATACCATGTAACCAACCTTGGCTGTCTGGGAAATCCGATGAAATCTGCCTAGAAATCGGCATTGAAGTGGGAAAATCATCGAAGTAAATGATGGATTACCAGGTACCAAATGCAATCCAAGTCTGAAAACTGAGGTGAATAACGGTAAGTGAATTTACTATAAGGGAACCATCCATCATCCAAGACTTACAGTACTTCATAGCTGAGTTCTTGTTAGTTTTCACTCGCCCCATGATTGATCATGTTTGGTAGCTCAATTCCAAAGATTTCATGATGGTTAGTGCTTAGATCCCCATTTCCGTTGGCCAAACCATGGAAAAAAACCCTCGAAATCTATGCTGATTTCCAGATATATCTGGGATTAAACGGCCATGGTCTTCTGCTGGGTTGGGCCCGTTGGGCCCGTTGGGCCCGTCAGGCCCGTCGGGCCCGTCAGGCCCGTCGGACCCGTTGGGGCCCGACGGGCCCATTGGGCCCGACGACAATTTGGGGCAGCATGAGGTTCTTGGAAGGGGATCTTGTAGGGATCCTGTCGAGATCCTCGAAGATTCCTGATTTTGTAGAAGTCCTTGCGAGGAGATCTTGTGGGTATCCTAGTGAAATCCTTTGTTGTAGAGGTGTTTGTGAGGAGATCTTGCGCACATCCTGCTGGAATCCTCTAAAAGATATTTGCGCGAAGATCTAGAAGGTGCTTGTATGAAAGTTTGCAAGGGAAGCCTTCAAGAGGTTCTTGTACAAAGATCTTGTCAGATCCCCTCTATCAGGTCCTTCTTTGACGACTGTGTGAAATTCTCATTGAGGTCCTGGCTTGAGGTCCTGGAGTTTTTTTCACAGATGTTTTCCTCAACGCTGTTAGGGCCTTTTTGCCGGGGATGATTGTCTCTATTTTATGTTTGAAAAGGTAGAGAGCCGTGCAGCGTTTGACAAGTCGGGTGGGCGGCCGCCGTTGTATTTGGGTCGGACATGTCAAGCAGATAGACGCAGATATGCATATTTGGTTTTTTGGTTTTTGAAGGGGTGCCACATTCTTTATCCCTGCGTGATAGAAGGAAAAATCATCATGTAAGTTCCAAAGGCACCATCACCTCTCATCATGGTCACAAAAGGATGAAGCGAAGCACGTTTTTTTTTTGTGGCCGCTGTCTAGGAAAGAATCGCAGAATCTGCAAACGGCACCGCTTGACAAATCATACCCCGAGTGGATCCGAAGGATTTTGTTTCACCGGTTGGTAGTCAACAGCTGGTGCCGAACTGAATCTGGTGGAATAATATCTGTAACCAAATGAAGAACAGAAAGCATGTGCATTAGCCATGGATGACTGAAGCAGGAAAGCGACGAAAATTGGAAACATGATCCCAATGGCGTGCTGGAATCATACATTTTTTCACCTACAACCAGATGTAATTAGGTATAAGATATACATAAAGAACAATCACTCAATAAATAAATATTTATGTGTGTATACGCATTAGAAAGATACAAGATGCATACATTTATGTATATACACATATGTTGAAATACGGCTAATGCCTGGGTTTAGCCTGGCAGGGCAACGACGATGGGCAACGAACCGTCGTCATCATCATCATCATCCCTTGTTGATCTTTCCAGTCGAAAGCAAAAGCAAACGAGAGTGGATTTTTTTTATATTCCTAATACCTGTGGTGATCTTCCCACTTGAATCTAAAAGTTCAAGCAGGGTGGGCAATTATGGTTCTAAGGGAGCTTTTATTCCAAATACCTATCGGTGATCTTCCCAATTGAATGTAAAATTCACAGGCGGGGAACTTATATGCCAAATAATTACCCTTGTTGATTTGCCTGCTTGAATGTAAAGTTGAACAGAGATGTGATTCTAAATTCCTAATACCTTTGTTGATTTTCCCCATTGAATATTAAGTTAGCCGGGGGTGGGAATCTATATTCCCAGTACCGTTGTTGATCTTCCCAATTGAATGTAAAGTGTAACGCCAGCACCAGAAGGGATGATGGGTTCATTCAGCGCCACGGTCTCTCGAGCCCGTCGAGCCCGTTGGGCCCGTGAAGCAGGCCCGTTGGGGCCCGTTGGAGCCCGTTGGGCCCGTTGGGCCCGTTGGGCCCGTCGGGCCCGTCGGGCCCGTTGAGCCCGAACCTAGGAAAGGACTATTCTCGGCCGATTAAACCGAGGTCTTTGCATATTTTGCATAGCTCAAATCGTTTTTCAAATGCTCCATGTCTTGATCCGCCGCAGGAAACCCTGACTCTTGACATGTCAGCAACACTTCTTCCCGGCCCCCAGGTCGGAGACCTGCTGGGAGCTGATGTGGCTGGTTGGGAGAACCCTATGGATCCAAACACTGTCTGAGAAGGTACTTAACCCCCTAAATGATAGCCCCAATACTTGCTAAGAAGGTGATTGGATCCATAGGGGAAGTTGAAACTAACTTAGTGAGGAGCATTTTTGGGATGATTCCAGCTTACTATTCATCAAAGCTGGTATAGAAATTGAACGAACTTAGTGGTCAGTTGGGGATGCTTCCCCCAGTCCTCAGCATCATTTATAGTGACATTGTTGTGACGTCGTTATAATTCAGTCATATACAATGGCAATTCAGTCATGTAATTTATACCATTACACGTATGTATAAATATGTCATGACATTTATATAATGATGATTCCGGTGTTTACTTGTGAGTTGGAAGATGCCAACTGTTGAATAGTGTTGATGAGTTTTGAAGGACCTTAACCCACAAACAGCAACTAAATGAATTGCATATAAAATCATATAAATATGAGGATTTCACTCAGATCTCTCAATCTCAATTTCTCATCATCGGCGTCACATCGTGCGAGTCGCTGCACCTTCCTTTGCAAAAGGTGAAGTAGACCCTCTCCATTGAAGAAGGCCTGACAGATTGACACCACCCCGGCACTACTTCAGAAGGTTGTTTTTCTCCAGCAACCCCCAAAAAGATAGAAAAGTACTCTCCTATTAAAATAATGACAAATTGAACCTTTTGTCTGAATCTTTTTTGGGGTTACTAAATAGTAACGGTTTCTATATGATCTACAATAATCAATATCATTCATTTGAGAGGCCTATTTTGAATATCCTTTCCGTATACTTTGGTGCTGGTTCTTATACAGAGTGGGGGTGCAGAATAATTGCCGGGCAGTTGGCCCGCACGCTCCAAGAAGAGTTGGACCAAAATTGTGGGGCAGACTATGGGATTTCCTCTTGAAATAGGCTGGAATCAAACATATGTTGGACCAAAGAATATGAAAGGATCAAGGTGAGGACCATCCCGGGATATGCCAGGTAGCCTTTCAAAAGTATGATTAAACCATTCAATGGACCAAATATATCCATTCACTGGATTCTCAAACCATTGAATGGTTCCAAAGAGTTGTTGAGTGTCCCATTCTTGCGGATTCTTTTCATCAAAGTAGATGAGTGAGGGTGATCCCCATGTGATACCAAGAAATGGGGAAAAAAACATACGGCGCAGTTCGAGTTCCAGTGATTTAAAGGTCTCAAGAAGTATAGTGTAAATCAAACGTACCCAATTTCTGGGGCTAGCCACTAAAATATGACATGGAACCTCCAAAATATGGCCCCCAAAAAAACGCCGTGTTTTCCAAGTTTTGAACGGGATCCATTGGGATCAACGGCACCTCTGCCCCAGGCGCGACCGCCAACTTCATGATGAAACGAACGACCTCACGTGGGAAAATCATCCCTTAACTATCTTCGCTTCATCCTTCAAAAAAAAAAACGGGGGAAACAAACTAACAAACATCGAGAATCTATACAATCTATCTATGTAAATAAGTAATACATTAACATACCATTCTTCAACTGTCATAAAATGCATATCAACGTCTTCAACGTTGTCTGCCAGTCGGCCCCGGTACCGTCTCAACCACCGATCAATGTTAAGATGGCCGCGGGGTCAAGTAATCGCATATAGTTGCTACATACTATACTACAATATACGAATATATATATATATACTATAATATAAAATGTAGTATAATACACTAATTTCTCTATGATATACTAGAATATACTATGATAAACTGTAATCAACTACAATATAAAGCATTTTATTGTCATATACTATATATAATGTGCTATAAATTGCTATACATTACTATAAATAAATATAAATATACCTAGTGGAATCTCGAGGTTTGGATCATGCCCAGATCGGCATCACAAACCGGAAACCACCGGCCGGGTGTCCAAGTTCCAGAACATTCGAGTTTGTGTGACAATTAAACATTGGGTATTAGAATGAGTATGAATGAGTGCTTGAATTGTTCTAAGATGAAGTTTAAATAATTTTAATATGGAAAATTAGTGTGCCCAAATTCATTGGGTAGTCAAGAGCTTCCACATATATCACATATGGTATTGGCAAGTGGCTGATAGTGGCTGGTGGTTGAGCCTCCTCCCACCTTTTTAAAACACAAACCAGCCACTGATCCCAGGGATGCTCCCCGGAAGTTAGGTATCCCAGGGAGAAGGTTCTGCCACGGTTTTCCCGCCAAATAAACGACCTCCTAAGTTGAAGTCCTAAGAGATCAACTTCGAATCCATATAAACTCATATAAAGCTACGTTCAATTGATTTTGCCTTTTAAACCAAAGGGAAATCTAAAGATTAGTAAGGATTTCAATTGATACAAGTATCAATCTACGTTCACTTGATTCTGCTTTTAAACCAAGAAAAGTCTAAAGTCTATTGTAAGGATTTCAATTGATACCAATCCACTTTCAATTGATTTTCATTTAACTTGTAACACCCAAAAGAAATCTAAAGGAGCCAAGGGGGTTGATTAATTAGGGAAGAACCCTGCCTAGTGTTTGGGGACATGACCTCATGGGGGGTACCCTTTTTGAGCTTCTCAAAGTGATGTCTTTTTTTAAGGATTGTTCAAATGAAACCGAACCTTGGGGAAATCCTTTTTTTTGAAATTGAGAAAAATTAGCCAAAAATGTGGTCTGAGCCAAGACTGCAAGACTGAGCCTGTGACGGCAAAGTCACAAGACTGTGGCGGCAAAGTCACAAGCCACAAGCCTATGACGGCAAAGTCACAAGCCTGCATGACGGCAGTGTCACAAGACCGTGACTGCAAAGTCACAAGCCTGTGACTGCAAAGTCAAAAGCATGTGACGGCAAAGTCACAAGCCACAAGCCTATGACGGCAAAGTCACAAGCCTGTGACTGCAAAGTCACAAGCCTGTGACTGCAAAGTCACAAGCCTGTGACGGCAAAGTCACAAGCCACAAGCCTATGACGGCAAAGTCACAAGCCTGTGACTGCAAATCACAAGCCTGTGACGGCAAAGTCACAAGCCTGTGACTGCAAAGTCACGAGTCTGTGACGGCAAAGTCACAAGCCTATAACGGAAAAGTCACAAGCCTGTGACTGAAAAGTCAAAAGCATGTGACGGCAAAGTCACAAGCCACAAGCCTATGACGGCAAAGTCACAAGCCTGTGACTGCAAATCACAAGCCTGTGACGGCAAAGTCACAAGCCTGTGACGGCAAAGTCACAAGCCTGTGACTGCAAAGTCACGAGTCTGTGACTGCAAAGTCACAGCCCTATGACGGCAAAGTCACAAGCCTCTGGCGGCAAAGTCAAAAGCCTGTGACGGAAAAGTCACAAGCCTATAACGGAAAAGTCACAAGCCTGTCACTGCAAAGTCACAAGCCTGTCACTGCAAAGTCACAAGCCTGTCACTGCAAAGTCACAAGCCTGTCACTGCAAAGTCACAAGCCTATAACGGAAAAGTCACAAGCCAAGCCTGTCACTGCAAAGTCACAAGCCTATAACGGAAAAGTCACAAGCCTGTGACGGAAAAGTCACAAGCCTTTGACGGAAAAGTCACAAGCCTGTGACTGCAAAGTAAGCCTGTGACGGAAAAGTCACAAGCCTGTCACTGCAAAGTCACAAGCCTATAACGGAAAAGTCAAAAGCCTATAACGGAAAAGTCACAAGCCTGTGACGGAAAAGTCACAAGCCTGTCACTGCAAAGTCACAAGCCTATAACGGAAAAGTCACAAGCCTATAACGGAAAAGTCACAAGCCTGTGACGGAAAAGTCACAAGCCTGTGACGGCAAAGTCACAAGCCTATAACGGAAAAGTCACAAGCCTATAACGGAAAAGTCACAAGCCTATAACGGAAAAGTCACAAGCCTGTGACGGAAAAGTCACAAGCCTGTCACTGCAAAGTCACAAGCCTGTCACTGCAAAGTCACAAGCCTGTGACGGAAAAGTCACAAGCCTGTCACTGCAAAGTCACAAGCCTGTCACTGCAAAGTCACAAGCCTATAACGGAAAAGTCACAAGCCTGTGACGGAAAAGTCACAAGCCTGTCACTGCAAAGTCACAAGCCTATAACGGAAAAGTCACAAAAAGGCTGGTGGAATCTCTGTCGGGAGTTTGTCTGAGTCGAAGCGCTGTGTGGGACTTTGAAGGAGTGGTGTTCAAAGTATGTGACTGCATGTGGAGGTTGATTGATCGGTTGATTCCCCCCCGCGTTGATTAATCAAGGGGGATCAACCCATTTTAGTATTGCCCAAACATGTTCCTGTGTGGGGGTTGATGAATCAAGGGGATTCTATATTCACAACTACACATTCGTTGTTAGATATGAATACATGACAAACTGCGGGGCAAACATGGATCAACGAGTCCTTCTCTGACCGGATCCGAATTCAGTGACAACAAACTGATCGATCTGAGCTTTCCACTTGACAGGAAACCTCAAAGCAGTTGACCTGGACATGTACCCGTCTTCGAAAACGAGGGAGAAATAATCGATTTTAGTAGTCCTGGTGTCAGTTTTGACTCTAACTATACAGTCAGATTCTTTCAAAGTAATACTAAGCTGGACATGGGGCTGGGGGTTCAATGTCACAACGTTGTTCTGTTTTGCTGGTTGCAGACTCTCAGTTGGACGGTGATAATCAGATATTGAGCGAGTAGAACACCCGCCCTGCCCTTTACTATCCTTTACTAACCTACCCTCTGGTAAACTAACGTAACTATGGAAAATCACCATTTTAAATGGGTAAATCCACTATAAATGGCCATTGTCAATAGCTATGTAAACGTTTACCAGAGGGTATCAACTACGGATAACTAGTTGTCACTGCTCAGCCAGAACAGCATTTTTCATCAGTTTGACTCTGACGACCTCCAGGTTGGGCGATGCTGTTGTCAAATCCCCAACAAAATTCATGTGTGTTAGTTATATACTATGGGATAATCATGGGATAGTCGTTAACCCATATCTGGTTGGTGGTTTCAACCTATCCCTCTGAAAAATGATAGACGAATCGTCAGTTGGGATGATGACATTCCCAACTGAATGGAAAGTCATAGAATTCATGTTCCAAACCACCAACCAGTCATGATGAATCATATACTGTAGTAGCCCCAACTAGATGAGGAGCCAGTATCACCACATTTTCGTAGATGTGGACTCGTGAGAAATCTTACTGTTCCGTCTTTCTGGAGGTTGTTATCATCAATATCTTCCAGGATGTATCAATATCTTCCAAGTTTTGCCCCTTGGAATCCAGTGGAAACCTCACCCTTTCTGGCACCTTGAGCAGTTTCTCAATGGCCTTTTGTGCTTTCTCATTGCAAAGCTGTATCACAGTGCCGGTGTCCTGGACCGTGACCACCAGGTTCCATGACCAGCTTCCGAACATCGGATGCCCGGATGCCCGGATGCCCTCAAATTTTCATGGGTTATCATTGAATTGATCATCATTGTCCCCATTCACATTGCCATCTTTGGGCTATACAACATTATCATCATTTTCAGACACACGCTAGTGATGGGCCCAAATGATGTTCCAAATTCCACACCAAAAAATAAACATCTCAAGTTCAATCTATATATATATTATATTATCATATATTATCTAATATGACTTAACATGATATCCATATGACAATGGTTATAATATATATATATATCTTAATGTTAAAATATATAATCTAACATGATCACAATCTATAACATATGACCACTACAACTGGAACTCTATGATCCTTAGAGGGTGAAGTCCTCGGCTGCAGCTGCCAGGGAGGCTGCGGCTTCTGCCTCCACTCTCCAGTTATCCAATCGGGGGGTTGTTGATTGGTCGTCAAGGTCATTGGTCATTGATGGGGAAAGACATATGATTTTTATGGGGTACCCCAATTTGAAGAAACAGCCGTCTACAAAAGGGATTATATACGTACACGACTAGGACTATATTGCGTAATATTACATAAGATTACCGTATGATGCAGGTAGTAAACGTACCAGGGTGCAATCCATTCAATCAGTCCTTAAACTGAGTAGCTAGAGCACACATTGATCTGCATGGCCCTTTGCGAATGGGCGGATGGTGGATGTCATGAAATGGCTAGACTCCCTTGGTTCGAGGGGCATGTCAGAAAATTATGTTGACCCCGGGACCCAGGTTGAAATCGCTTGAAATCATTGCCCATCTCCAGGTGCACCAAAATAAAATTTCTTAGCCTCCCTTTGTGATCCGAAAAGCAGCAATGTCTTGCTTAGTCTTGCGCAGCAAGAAGGTTTTTATATGTGAACAGGAGCAAAATGGAATTTATCAATTAGTTCAATTTTGGAATTTATCAAAATGGTAAATTAGTTCACAAAATTGTAAATATGTGAATTTATCAATTCGCCCGTCCCAGAATTATGATTCATAGTTCAGCCCGGTCGCCGCCCAGTTGTGACCCCACGAGACATCACGATCATCCCCGGGAATAAGCCAACGAAAGGGGAAGTTCCTATCCAGGGTTATGAAGCAACATGGATGCCATGGAATATCAGAATATCAATGATTTTCTCCTGCCTGTGCTTGGGTGTCGTCGGCATTGTGAGCCTCATTTTCGCAAGCCATTTTTCATCATTTGAGGAGTGGTGGAAAACATGTGAAAACAATCATGGTCACGGGGTCCAAATTAGCAAAGGTACATCACAACTGGTACCCTCCAGTAAATTAACATAGACCCTGGCAGATAGGGGTTGGAAGATTAGTTTCCACTAAAAATTGGTCATTTTCAGGGTCTACGTTTATTTACCATAGGGTAATTGATGCATCCAACCAACACCTTTCTGCTTCAATGAATTTTGTCTCGTAGCAAAGGGACGGATGACGGATCTCTGGGGATGGTCTGTGGCCATCATCCCATGGTTGCAGAGAATTACAGTAGAACATGTTTGAATACCCATAGGATCCATGGTGCTGGTATATATGCTAACATGACTGGGGTATATTGATGGGATCCATGTTACCATATATAGCATACATGGATCCTATGGGATATGAACTATAGATCATTGGTTTGGCTCTACTGCTAAAAAAGCCCTTTGCTGCTGGTGAAAAATCATAATGTTTAATGATGTAACAAAAGGTTGAATCGTTAAATCCCCATATTATGATATACTGGTTGGTGGTTTTAACCATCTTGAAAAATATGAAAGTCAATGGGAAGGATTAACCCATATTATATGGAAAATAAAAATGTTCCAAACCACCAACCAGTATATTATATATATATATCTTATCGTTATCACATTGGTATCAGAGTCTTTTTCGCTCGGAATCACCACCATCCCTCCTTGGGCCCCCAACAGCATCAATGATCGGTTCCAAAAAGGCGTCCTCACTCGGAACGACCTTGAGAGCAACTCAACCGGGCCTGGACAATGAAGTACTGAGAGATGGGCGACCATGGAGCTAGTCAACTATAGTTGATAAATGAATTATAACTGGGATAGCTATAACTATAGTTGGTAAATGAATTATAGTGAGTCAACTATAGTTCGTCAACGACAATGTGGGTTAACTAACTGAGCAGCAACCCCGAATCCCATGGCCCAGGAAAACGGCACCATTTTCTTGGTGAAATCAAAGGCAAAATCCTGGGAACCCAGAGCCCCAAAACCCCATTGAAACATATTGAAACCACGACAAATCTCTCAATAATCTAATAGAAACGTATGGAAAATCACCAGGTTTAATATTTTGATTTTGGAAATAATATATATCTATATCTATATTCTATTTCTATACGTATGTATATATGCACGTGTTGTACAAATGGGCCAATTATCCATAGCTATGTTAGTTTGCTGGACAGCCTGATCCAGTCCTCCCGACACGGCTCCCCGCGGCCGGTCCGTGTCGAACGGCAGTGTGGGCAATCTCAAGCACCTGCGGAGAATTGTATTGTATGGCTGGTTGAAGAAATTGCTGCAACTTGATGTAATTTCCATGTTTTATCCCCCCCTTTTTGTTCGACAAGACCAGGGGTTTATGCAATGGGGGCCGAGATTGGAATTATGCAGCGAGATGATGATCCGTAAATCTGAAATATCCTGAAGTGAAATGGAAATGATGTGTCCGTTACAAAGGCCCATCGTTTGACTTTTCGTGTCAGGTGATCGGAACTCCAGACTCCATGGCAACATCATGACCATCCTGACTCCAAAGTAAAAAAAAGAAACATGTACCCTCCGGTAATCAAACGTGGCAATGTGAAATCCCCTATAATAAATGGAGGATTTAATGAGAAAATCATCCATAAATGGTGGATTTGAAACAATGCCAGGTTAATTAGCGAAGGGTATTTCACCAGACCAAGACCGGAATTGATTTAACTCCTCATAGAAACGGGTTTCAACAAAACGCCTGAAGACCCAGGTGTTGCTCTGAAATGCTCTGAATGTCTGAATGTCGATATGTTTGTGGAAACATAATGCTGCAAACTTGAGAATCTATGTCTATGATAATCATAATCAATTTGTTGGTGGTCTCAAGCCATCCCAACCAATCATCATCAATCATCCCAGTTCTAGGGTTGAAAAACCATTGGAAAAAACATTTTTCTGTGGCTAAAACAATACCATGTTTACCAGCCATGACTGGGAATGGTAATGAAGTTTATACCAACCGAAAAATGCTGATGACTGGCGGATGGTGCGTTTATATGGGGATGGGTCAAAATTAGGTACCCCAAAATTATGGATGGTTAATACTAAACTAGACATTCACATCTGTGGTCCCCTTAACGGTCTTCCATTTTGACCCACATCCATATTAGCGTTTATGGCACTGGGAATTAGCCAGGGGGGAAAATATACGTGACACCACCGCACCTCGCTTGGAATCTCGGGTGAACACGGTGAAACGTCGGCCTCTGCCTGGTCATCATGGTCATCCCCCTATCCAATAAGGTATCCAATAAGGTCAGTCGACGTACATGAAATAGGGAAGCGTTCTCAATGTGTATATTATATATGGTGAAGAAATGGTTAGTTAATGCTGGTTATTTGCGATTATATATGTACTATGTAGCTGCACATTAATGAATAGACAGCATGTCTTCGGAGTTATTTGCACAAAATGTGTCAATTGAAAATATGTTGTTTGACTTGCATCACTTCATCCGGAGGGTCAAGATAATGACAAACACTAAGACCTACGTATCTAAATATGGTAAGTCAAGATGAAGAGAGGTAGCTTGGGGATGTGTATGACTATACTCTGAATATAATGTTAGAATATCTGAGCACGCATACATCATACAATTCATACAATTCATACATCTATACTGTCTACACTATAGATCGACGTACAGAATAGACATGAGTAAACAGCCCTGATTGACAGCTCCACCTTCAGTTCCAATGGCAATCCAGTGGTCAAGTCCTGCTTCAGCAGTCGGAACCTCGGCGGACAGTCAACATAGTCAACCTATGTCAACCTGGTACCCTACGAAATTCCACTTCAACCAACAAACGTCATCTGGTTGCCTACCCCTCTGAAAAATGATGGAGTTCGTCAGTTGGGGTGATGACATTCCCAACTGAATGGAAAGTCATTCAAAATTCCATGGTTCCAAACCACCAACAAACGTCATGGTTCGAAAATTGGCTATGCATCGCTACGCCCATTTTCCTGCCATGTTCACTTGGGAACATGATGATCAACCAATGGATTGTAGGGGGACCCTATTGTTGTAACATGTTATAGCAACATTTAACCACCAAATTGGGGATATCAGCACCAAAAAACAAAGAATGCGGGTTTCCGCAACAAAGTGTAGGGCTCAAATCCACCAAACATTGGAGATTCAACTAAACATTGGAGTTTCAACAAAGATAATAACAGGTTTCACCAAGAAACGAAGGCTTCTAAAAAAATGAAATAAAGAAAAATCGTATGAAAAACATATGCCTAAGATGCCTAAGGAAGACAATGCAAATTTTTGCCACATCAAATTGGATCCATGGAATCTTCTTGGCCAGGCGGCAACGCGTTGAAAGCGATGCTATCGCCTGCTATGATCTGGAGCTGGGCAAAATCCTACTGTGGATGGTTGCGAAATCCTGCACCACCTTGGATGGTTGAAACCCTATTGAAGAATGGGATAAACCACCATCAACTGGTGCAGGATTTCGCGACCATCCACAGTAGGTTGTCACATTAGGAATTGCTCAAGCCTCAGCGTCTTGTATCCTGCTATCGACTTCGTCGTTGAGGTCTTGTTGTGGCTAAAGGATGATGTTGCATCCTGAATCCTGTCCTGCGTGAACATTTTGTGACTAGAACCTTCATGTTTGTTTTTTGATTCATACTACAATTTCTTTATATGTATTATATACATTTATATACATATATCATATACCCATTCTAAATTCCCTTTTTTAATCTCCCATTTTGGTTGAATACCCCTGTTGTCTGTTGTTGCTATTTAAACAGCTCTTTTGTGGTCAAGATATCTCATGAAATTCTCATGATATCTCCATACGGAGGTTTCTTAAAGTTGGGACCCATTCTGGGAACCTCCAAAAATGCCACATGAGCCATGAATTATACTGGCAGGTTAATGGGTACCGCTATTATGGGTGATCATAATCCCCAATAATTTAGATAGTGATAGTGCAACCCCCAATAACGAACTAGCACTGGTATTTCTTTAATAGCTCACATTGGTTCTAAGTCCATGCCTCCAAGTCGATGCACGACCACCGCTATCTCTTTGGCTGAGCGATAAGCCTGACGAAGGGGCCGGAGTGGGCTGGCCTAACATATGAAGCCCAGGAGGGAGGTGATAACACGAAAAACCCAGGTTCTTGATTGAACATATGAAAAGCATCTGGGGTTTTCCAAAGAGCCGGAAATTTCATAGTACCTTTAATAAAGAACGTTGGTGAAGACGATATTACCGCTGGGATCTTACGGGGGACCCTGTCTTTAGACGAACTCAACTCGTTTTTTTGCTGGGAACTCGAACACATTCAAGCCATCTGAAGCATATTCAGCTGGTTGGTGGTTTCAACCCCTCCGAAAAATATGAAAGTCAGTTGGGATGATTATTCCCAATATATGGAAAAATAAAAAATGTTCCAAACCACCAACATATTCAGTAATTTTTCGTACCCGCTTCCTTGGTGGGACCTTCGAAAATCAGCGATTAAGCGTGATCATTTTCGCCCCTTGGCACAACTCATCCCGGCACCGTTGCGTCAACCCATCACTGGGCGCACCCGTATTTTGATCTCACAAACGAGACCGTTGCAAAGCACCTGTGCCTTCACCTTCACGGTGCAATCTCGAAGGGGCTGCAGCCAGGTATCCCCGAAACAGCCAGGGTCCCATTTTGTAGGGTGTACACCCAACAGTTATGCGCAACTTGGAAAGGAAACGTGATGAACCTTGCGGAGATTTTGTATCCTATTTTCAGACAAAGCTCAAATAAGGCCCTGTGAAGGGGCTGTGGACCCCCATCAACCCTTCTGGTGGCTAATTAAACTCCCATTGTCAGGGGGGATGGCTTTGGGGGTAGCCTTAGAAATGCATGAAAGCAAAGCTAGGTGCCCAGTGGATAATGGAAAACCCCCAATCATCCTGAGCATGGTATCATGACTGTCACTAACCTTGAGAATCTAGGCACCAAAATGGGAAGTGTTACCATCATCTCTGTAAGATGAACCAAACGTAGAGCTATCTGCAGTGTTTCATATCGGAAAATCGGTTAACATCTAAGCCTATCTCATACCCACAGATTCACTGGCCAGCCTTTTTTTGTAATACAGAATGCTCCACCGATATATCCATCTGTTGGTCGTTGGTATTCTTAAAAGACTATTGATTCTTGGTAGTGGATAAAACCACGTGGACGGTACGAGTACAGCAATGGGGAAACGACTCTACTGGGAAACTAGTGGGTTTCCCAGTTTGGGTCAACACAAAGTGGCTATGGGTCATTTTTTCCAGCTCCCACATGGATAGTTTCAGATCCTAAGACCAGCCTCTAAAAAAGGTCAAAACAGGTGAACCTCCCCCCGTCTTGATCGAAACCATGCCAGCAGAACTGTATACTTCTTTTTATTGACCTGGCGGGGCCAGAACCATGGCTGGTCGTTTGGCGGCCATGTTTGAGTGTTGAGCAAACAAAAAAAAGGGCATTGGTTGCTGCGTTCAATTCTACTTGGTGCCACAATCATCCCTTTTTCTTGGATGATATCAAGTGCGGAGTAGTTTTTGTAAAGCTGTACAAGAACCACGAACCAGTCAAGTTGCACATAACATGATTGTTGACCACAGCCGCCTTTTTGTTTTGCCAAATCCCCCATGATTTTGTGTGTTCCGTTCGATGTTCTGATCATATAATCTGTACATGGTCCACCCTGGTGACTGTTCTTCCACAAGTGGTTCAAGGATGTCCAGGCCCATGTCTGGATCGAAAACACATGGTGAAAACACATGGTGAAAACCCCGCATTTTCCACAATGACAGTGATGTTCAATCATGTTCAATTTCATCCCACAACGGGCCTTTTTGATGTGTGAAACCGCCTTCTCTCTGAGGAAACTTAGCCTCATACCCGTGAAAAAACATGGGAACGGTTGGGAAATCATCCCAGATCTGGTTTTGGAGGCCTTGGATTGCGCCCGCATGACAAGGTACTGAAGTTCAAACACAGATATTAGGAGTTAATTAGGAGTTAATAATGGATATTCGGAGTTATGTGTATATAGATATTGATAATGTTTGTTAATCTAGCTATATTGCGGGTATTTACTAGATATTGGGAGTTCTGAGTTTGTGAGCATTTTGAACATCCCCACATGCAGGTCCGGCTGAAGCGTTAGGTAGTGGTCACCGGGGCACGGCTCAACGATGAAGCAGCCACAGAATTATCCTGGTAAGAGACCCCAAACAGTGTGGGGGGAGCAAAAAGATCATGTACTATAATGTTGATGATGGTGTTAATGTTGCTGATGATGTTGATGATGATGATGATGGTGGTGTTGTTGATGATGATGCTGCTGATGATGATGACGATGACGATGAGGGTGACGATAAGGGTGGTGATGGTGATGGTGATGGTGATGGTGATGGTGATGGTGATGGTGATGATGATGATGATGATGATGACGATGATGATGATGATGATGTGCATGTGCATGTGCATGTGCATGTGCATGTGCATGTGGATGTGGATGTGGATGTGGACGGGGATGTGGATGTAGATGTGGATGTGGATGTGGATGTTGAAGAGGAGGAGGAGGAAGATGATGATGATGTTGAGGAGGATGATGTTGAGGAGGAAGACCGATCCCAAGACCGGGAAGCACACTTTGTGCGAGCCTGCGCAGTCGAAATGTACACGAACATTTCACAAGAGGCATTTTGTGCAGAAATTCACAGGGAAAATGCCGGACGCTTCCGATACCACCTCGATTGAACACCGGGCCTTAACACCTACCGTAAGAGCCCCTCAGTGTGGACACACTGTTTGGGGAACTAAAAAATAGACTCTCGATGAGTGCCTTGCCCAAGATGTTTGGCATTTTCACCCTTTCGAGGACCAAACAACATGTGTCAGCAAGAATTCATTCTTGCAGGGCATCGAAGGTCTTCGATCACATGTTCGTGTGCTTTGTCTCCAAAAACGTGCTGCCCAGAAATATATAGCAACCCCCGGGATGGCATTGATGGTGGTGTATCATGTTTTATCCATATTTTCCAGGTGCTCAACTTTTCCGCATCTTTTTCGCGGTTTCTATATACCGGTAGGAAATCATGAAAGAAAATAGCTTGCATAGTTACATGGCTTCATGATATGTCTCTTACTGCAAATAACCTATCATCAATGTCTCAGTAAGAGATCTTCATTCCTTTTGGAAACCTATCTTAATGGATATCGAAACTTTCTATGTCTCAATTCTTGTCATTTCAAAAGCGAAAAAGCTGTTTCCTCAGCGGCTGGAGCCCGTCGCCCAAGGCCGGTCCGGAATCTGGGCCCCCCAACAATCGATTGCCAAGCTTCCAACAAGGAACCTGAACTCAGTGCCAATGGGGAACCTTTTCACATCAAAAATGTTGGTATGTTGGGTGAATTGTGATGAAAAGGGGTCTGAAACCTAGGTTTTAGAACAAAAATCCCAAGTATCCTCAGACTTTTGCGAACGAAATTCACCTTTTTATGGTGCCTGCAAAGAACTTAACATGTATCAATCGTACGGATTTTGAAAGCACGTCAGGGTTTGTACCAGGAGAAACTTGTTCATTGTGGAACAACTTTCCAAGAATCTGGTTGGTATCTTCATCAATAGTTGTTGGCTGTATGTCTATTTAGACGTGCATACATACATAATATATATATATATGCACTTATCGAAGGATGTTTAGAAGTCGAACTTCCGACAATATGGACAGATGAAAAGCAGAGGTGGAGCGGAAGAAAAGAGAAGAGCAGAAGAGAGAAGATCAGAGAAGAGAAAGAGTCAGAAGAAACAAGATGCAGGTGCGCGAAAAGGTATATAGGAAAGTCGCGAAACACTGTGTTTTTCCAATGATTTGTGGCTCCAGAGGGTCGAAAAGTAGACTCGCTAAAGCGGCGGGTGCGGAGGCAGCTGGCCAGATGAGATGAAGAATTGCAGGCCGTTGTGGTGCGAAGCACATTTCCAAGTCAAAATGTACAAAACACCACAGTTCCGGACCACTTTTGGAAGTTGAGATGTCGAAAAAGTGCACGCCGTTGTGGCGCGAAGCACATTTCCAAGTCAAAATGTACAAAGCACCTCAGCTCCGGACCACTTTTGGAAGTTGAGATGTCGAAAAAGTGCACACCGTTGTGGCGCGAAGCACATTTGGAAGTCAAAATGTGCAAAGCACCACATGTTCGAGCCACTTTTGGACATTCAGATGTCGTTTCGCGTGGCAGGCGCAAGGGATTGTGGACCTTGTCAAAAGTGGGCAAAAAAGGTGAGGGTTTTGTGGCATTTCCGTGGCAGGCGCTGTACAAAAGACATGTTCATCAGAGCTGTTAAGAGGTCCGGGCGCTGATTTCCTGAGAGAGGTTGCATTTTGGAGCCCCAGATTTTCAGGTTTGCTGAGATGATTTTGCGTGACAGGTGCAGCACTTCGTATGACCTGGCATCACTTTTGCGTGGCAGGCGCAGTAGTTTAGACAGATGGACTGGAAAAATCGCAAAACGCAATGGTACGAGGCCGTCAGCTCTGCACTCATTTTTCCATTTTTGAAGGACGTCTCGCAGAGCTGCTTCGTTTTTGATGTTGGCAACTTAAAAAAAATAGGAAATCTCGCAGAATTGCTTCGTTTTTGATGTTGTCAAATGCAAAAATTGAGGAAGTCTCGCTGAATTGCTGCGTGTTTGATGTTGTCAAGTTTAAAAACTGAGGAAGTCTCGAAGAATAGCTTCGTTTGCAAGCTTGCAGATAGATAGATAGATAGATAGATAGATAGATAGATAGAAAGATAGAAAGATAGAAAGATAGATCGATCGAAAGGAAAGATAGATAGATAGAGAAATAGAGAGATAGAGAGATAGAGAGATAGAGGAATAGAGACATAGGGAGATAGAGAGATAGATAGATAGATAGATAGAAAGATAGATAGATAGATAGCTAGATAGCTAGATAGCTAAATAGATAGAGAGAGAGAGATAGATAGATAGATAGATAGGTAGGTAGATAGATAGATAGATAGACAGATAGACAGACAGACAGATAGATAGATAGATAGAGAAATAGATAGACAGACAGACAGACAGACAGACGGACGGACGGACGGACGGACAGACAGACACTCAGAGAAAGAGAGAGAAAGAGAGGAGACCTCAAGCACCTTTCGGTCCATCAGTGGCTTCGCTCTGCCATCAGTGATTCACAACAACCAACCTCTCCTATAGGTTTCCTATTTTTGAAACTTCCGCCACCGCCTTGTGCGGTGCTACTGGTATATATATATATGTGTGTGTGTGATTCGGGTGGTTTCAAAGAGATAGAAAGGCATATCCAGGACACTTTGAACATTTTATCTTACCGCATGTCCCATGGTCGAAACTTGGTATTTCATCCCCTACAACTTGACCATGGTCGCTGGAAATCATCTCATCTTCAAACCACCAGTAGTTTTTTGTCTTTTTGTTTAAAGCAGCCACTGGCCTCTATCTCTGTACAGCTAAAGTTTGGAAAAGTTTGATGAATTTTGTGTTATCTTCGCTTCGCTTCCAAGTGTGCTATCAGAAGTTCTATCACTCCAAGTGGGTTTTTTGGGGGGGAGAAAACTGCATAATCTGCCAGGCTTTGCTGGACCGTACCTCAGTGCTGAGATAGACCGTCTTGGCCTGACGCTTGTGAAACGCCGGAGGATGGTGGGTTGGAGGACGACCCCCAAAAGATTACAATGGCAAGATGGGCAAGATGATGATGAACTGATGAACCATGATATTTTGGGCTACCCTGTTTCTGACCACCCCAGATTGATTAGTGATCCAACAACTTTCGTTTAAATATATATATATACTTATGTGTATATATAATTATATATAATATATGTGTTCTACATATGACTTTGTGTGCATGCTGCAAGACATAAATTGGGTCTCCGTCATTCATGTCATGTTCTGTGTCGGATGAACATGGCATGGGAAGGGGTCAGGTGCAGTTCCCTGACGGAAAATCCGGGGTCTTTGTATGATAATGCCAAGAAATTCAAGTGCTTGAAACAGATGCTTTGGAAGCCAGGCATGAAGAAATGTACTATGGAACCAAACTCAACCAATTCCAAAAGCAGAAGAATGGTACCATGGATGCAACACCTCCATGTTCACATGCAAAAGTCATCATTGGACGTCTGAAAGTTGCTCTTTCCACACCATCATTGTACATCACATTGCTTATATATCCCCATCATATCCACACTATGTTGGCTGGATGAATCAACATCTCTGCAGGATGAATCACGTGTTTTGCAAGCCTTCGTTTGCTGTTTGAATCTCGCTGATTAGCCGATGTTCAAACACAATCCTAGGATTAAAGTCTTTAGGTTCTATTCACTTTACTGGCTGGTGGTTTCAACCCCTCTGAAAAATATTAGTCAGTTGGGATGATTATTCCCAATATATGGGAAAATAAAAAATGTTCCAAACCACCAACCAGAGATTGAAGACTTTAGCAAACATTGATCTCGCTGTGGTGTTCCCGCTCCAAATCAAGCGGGAAAAACATCTAGCTCGGCTCTGGCCAATCCAGGATGGGATTAGGTACACTGGAGATCTTTTTCAGCATCTTCAGTTGCCTTACCATGGTTCACCTATATCTCTCTCTCTCTCCCTCTATAGAGGCAAAATTCTGAAAATGCCACTGCGTCTTGAATTCGCTACAGTACACCTATCGTGAAAGTATATATATATATACGTATATACAATAGGTTTTGAAAGCTTACCAATGTGCGGAAGGCAACGTCAGCTAGGACTTTTTGATCTGTCGCAGAAAAACCATTGACATGGAGGTACCCTGTTTGGTACCTGTTGGTCCGCGGAGGTCTGCAGAGACCAACTCTTAACTGCTGGGCAGTCACCACCGGAAATTCGTGCGGCTTGAAGTTGCTGCACTTTGCTGAGCCGATCTTGCACTGTGGAACAGCCGGCACACAACTGCAGCGGTCACTCCGCTGCATTTGGCAGCAACCTGCTGGAAAATGCCGCGGAATGACACCGCTGTAGTTGTCTGGAGGTCCTCTGCCAGAAAAAAATGAGACCACAGCAACGTGGTGTTTGTCTGCATCGATCGCCCCAGGTAGTCACCAATCCATCGGCCAATATCGCGCCAAATGCACGCTCTGTGGCTTGAAGTTGCTGCACTTTGCTGAGCCGATCTTGCACTGTGGAACAGTCGGCACACAACAGCGGTGTCACTCCGCTGCATTTGGCAGCAACCTGCTGGAAAATGCCGCGGAATGACACCGCTGTAGTTGTCTGGAGGTCCTCTGCCAGGAAAAAATGAGACCACAGCAACGTGGTGTTTGTCTGCATCGATCGCCCGAGGTAGTCACCAATCCATCGGCCAATATCGCGGCAAATGCACGCTCTGTGGCTTGAAGTTGCTGCACTTTGCTGAGCCGATCTTGCACTGTGGAACAGTCGGCACACAACTACAGCGGTGTCACTCCGCTGCATTTGGCAGCAACCTGCTGGAAAATGCCGCGGAATGACACCGCTGTAGTTGTCTGGAGGTCCTCTGCCAGGAAAAATGAGACCACAGCAACGTGGTGTTTGTCTGCATCGATCGCCCCAGGTAGTCACCAGTCCATCGGCCAATATCGCGCCAAATGCACGCTCTGTGGCTTGAAGTTGCTGCACTTTGCTGAGCCGATCTTGCATGATCTTGCACTGTGGAACAGTCTGCACACAACTACTGTCACCGCGCTGCACGAGGCAGCAACCTGGTTCAACATGCCGCGAGATGACACCGCTGGAGTTGTCTGTACGTCCTCTGCCGCACCGGTTTTCCAAGAGAAATTAAGCCACCGTCGTGTGGTCTTTGTCTGCTACCCCTGTACGGAAAGCAGAATGGAAAGCCCCAAGTAAATAAGTAACTACCAATTCGTCGGCAAAGATCGCGGAAATCACAGCACCCCCAATATCCAGCCGTGCATCATGATGTTCTCATGAACATGGCCATAAATCACAATCAACTTTTGGAGGAATCTTGTGTCAACATGTGTCAACCCAACTGCCATCCATTTTTTTGTTTGAAGCCGTTCACTCAGGAAGCAACATCACCTGCAGCAGATGGGTCTTTCATCCAGAAAGTGATGCATTTTGGATACAAGGCAGAAAAATTGAGATTTCACCAGCAAACATTGGGACTTGACCAGCAAACTTATGGTAGATTTAAGGGATGTGCGGAAATAACTATGGGTCTGTCCAAATATTGGGTGTCCTGTCAAACATATTTTAAGATATTTTAAGGAAAATAAGAATATCATAGTTGTATATTATTCAATCATGGGTATTTCTAGTAGAATGGGTCGTAACCATTCGTAACCAACAAAATGTTTTGGGTTTGCCCGAAAAATATGGCTTAGGAACGTGCAGCAGCGAAGGGATGTGGGGTCTTCGACTGCAGAACCGTCACCACCTTAGTCTCGATCACCCCAGGTAGTCACCAATCCATCGGCCAATATCGCGGCAAATGCACGCTCTGTGGCTTGAAGTTGCTGCACTTTGCTGAGCCAATCTTGCACTGTGGAACAGTCGGCACACAACTACAGCGGTGTTACTCCGCTGCATTTGGCAGCAACCTGCTGGAAAATGCCGCGGAATGACACCGCTGTAGTTGTCTGGAGGTCCTCTGCCAGAAAAAAATGAGACCACAGCAACGTGGCGTTTGTCTGCATCGATCGCCCCAGGTAGTCACCAATCCATCGGCCAATATCGCGGCAAATGCACGCTCTGTTGCTTGAAGTTGCTGCACTTTGCTGAGCCGATCTTGCACTGTGGAACAGTCGGCACACAACAGCGGTGTCACTCCGCTGCATTTGGCAGCAACCTGCTGGAAAATGCCGCGGAATGACACCGCTGTAGTTGTCTGGAGGTCCTCTGCCAGGAAAAAATGAGACCACAGCAACGTGGCGTTTGTCTGCATCGATCGCCCCAGGTAGTCACCAATCCATCGGCCAATATCGCGGCAAATGCACGCTCTGTGGCTTGAAGTTGCTGCACTTTGCTGAGCCGATCTTGCACTGTGGAACAGTCGGCACACAACAGCGGTGTCACTCCGCTGCACGGGGCAGCAACCTGCTGCAAAATGCAGCGGAATGACACTGCTGAAGTTGTTGACCCCCTGCGGCTTGCAAGGATTGCATAGGATTGTACAGAACAGTGAATGTTTCAGGAAGCCCTGACTGAGTGATCTTTCTGAGAGAATTTTCAAGTCTCCCACTCTGGACGGTTCAGGAAGTGACAGAGTTTCACCGCAACTAGCGAGTGATATGCTCACTTGAAGCAATTCGTTCGCGCCAAATCTCGAGCTACAGTTACTGCCGGACAAATGCGGTCACATCATGAGAAATCATGAGATATCACCATTTCAGATATTTCAGCCTTCATACATCATTGTTTCACTGCATCAATCACGATTTTTGCAGGAGAAATGACAACACTTTTTGGGCATCTGCTTATGGAGAAATTGCATGAATTTACGATCCATCCCACAGCAATTCCCAGGCCTTTCATGGTCTCTCAAAGACTAGCCATATTGGCTTCTACTGTTTGTTTGGATTCTTTATCAACCGTTGTTTGAGGAGGCTCTTGAACATTTTCCGCCCGTCACAAATTAGGGTTTAAGCAAAGCCTCAATGAATAGAACACCTTAATTTCACTTTAGGTTGTACAAGCTATTGACCTAGACACCAAATGGATCTTAGTCCAAGTTAGACAATCCCAAACATTGCATAGTTCAATAGTCAACGCCCCAAAAAGAACACTAAATTGGAGCAGAGGTTGACCCACACATCTTGAACCTCCACTAAGTGGCTCTCTGGAAACTTCGGAAGCACATCCTGGGAGGTCGTTTTGGTCAAACTTTTCCCTCAAGGACCTGGAGATCAAAATTTGGTTGAAAAATAATGAAAATTCTAGAAAATCACAGAGGTTAAGGGAAGATTCTACAAATTGACAGAGCTTGAAATTGGTTGAACCCATTGCTGCCATTACAATCCACAGCACCAAAAACTCCTCTGAACCCATGCTGGGATCCCAGTATGGACCTATGGTTTCACCACTTCAAAATGCCAATCGAACAATTTTATGGGATGGAATCAATTCAAAACAAACAAAAATCTCGGGTGACTGGAAGTTTTAACTAATACGGCTGGTCCAAATGTCTCTCTCTTCAGATTTTCGGAAACAAATCCTGGTGGATTGGGTTGCCGTCCTGTAATGATGGTAAATGAGCTACCTCCAAAACTCTATATTGCCTCAAAATGGAATATCATTTTTTCCTTCGTTACAAAAGGTCGTGTTCGTTTTACAAGGCTTTGGACCAGACCTATGTTCCATTCCAATTCATATCCCTGACATTGACCTTTTTGATATGAATATGGCAAAATAAACAGCAAAAGCCTTACATATTTTTTCCAATTCATATCCCAAATGAGCATGGCAAAACCCCACGCGGAACCAGCGCTATATAGGTCCGAAAGAAAGGTCGCCCCAGGGCACCACGCAGATTCGTGAAACACCAGCGCTGCATCTCCATCCCGGTGTTCAACCTGCGCCGAGTTGGGGTCGATGGATTGATATAGCATTTTTTTGGGGAAACCACGGGAAAACCCCATCTTTCATGGGAAAAACCATAGGAAACATTTCATGGGAAGAACCAGTGTTTCCTGTAGATTAAACATCTTAAACCAATCTATAATGACGATTGCACAGAAAATCCGGGTGGTCTTTGAAAAGAGAAGACCAAATCAAATCAGCCGCATGTGTCTGTACCACGAAATGACGGTTCTTCCCAACTGATGGAATCTATGGAACCAGTGGGAGGTGAATCCATCAATTTCAGACCCCTGTCATGTTGTTGGTGGATGTTGGTGGCGCATCCCGCCACACATCCTGGGATCCTGCCGATAAAATATGATAAAGTCCTATCAACCATCCCGATTCTTCAGCCCTTCCATGACCATCCGCCGGAGCATCGTTAAAACATTTTGCCGCGTGAGCGAGACTAAGGACTTCCCTGACGGCAGGGATCTGGCTGGGCTGTACATAAATATATGGACGCATGTATGAATTGTGAGATATTGTGAGTGTGAAACAAAGATACCATGATTGGAATGTGAAATCTGTATTCATTACATCAATCGATCAACCACACATCTCCTGACAGTTTCAACCTGTTTTGGTCCTTAGCTGATGACATGTGACTTGAAATCTTCTTTGCCCGAGCCCAGTAAGCTATGCTAATCACGAGACGCGGCATTGCCGCAGTTGCGTCACCATCCCGGCTCCAGTTGTCGTGAGGATGCCTCGAAAAATCCCGCTGTCCAGCGTTTCACCACCAAGCGATCTCCATCTGGGGGCATCTTCAGAATTCTCAGATTTTGCCGTGTTTCAAGCTTCACATCACCAGAATAGGTCGAGCGCGGCTTGGGTGCTACTGGTGCCTTGAAATCGAAGGCTCCGGCCCGGTATTCCGCGGGGAGGAAGCTGTCTAAGCGAGATTCACCACCTGAGGTTCTGGTGGGAAGGGATAAACCACATTTGACTGGAAGGGTGCAGCCTCTCGGACAAAGCTGTAGATTAAGTACAGATCCCAGCTCAAAATATTCTTGGACAGCAGGAAAAGAACAATCTATCTATATCTATCCAGTAAAGATTACTAGACTGCACAGATTTCCTGAGCACCAAAAACAACTTGTTCCGGTAAGCAACAGTTGAATTCGAAGTGAAAGGGAACTGAATATGGCAAACTTTATAAATACCCTGCACAAAAGTTTTGTTTGTAGCAGTGTAGCATATCACATTTCTGCATTTATGGCTATAAATACACCAAACGTTCAATTTTCACCTACCATTCACCAAGGTTTACCCTCTAATCCCCAAAAGTCGGCTCAGCCATCTGGAACATATGAAAGTCAATAAGGATCATCATCCCAGGTTTAATTTTGTGGTTTCAGATCATCATCTGGAAAATATGACAGTAATTTTTCAAGTCAACTGTGAAACCACAGCAGCAGCTGTGTGTTGTGAGATCCGCTCTCCGTATTTGGGAGCATTAAAAACACGCTTTTGGACCACTCTTCAAAAAGCCATCAACAAATCCCAATGGACCCAGATAGACCCAGAATTTTGATGGCATCATTGCTTATATCAAAAATGATGAAATATGATGAAATCGTCAAGCTTTATACAGGTTCATGCTTTTTAGCCACAGCTATTGCTCGATGTCCCTGCTTCTTTCTCCCCATGGCAGGTAGCACCGGTAGCACCCAGCCAAGTCACCCCTCTGCCGTGGAAGTCCAGGAGTATACCCCAACTTGGAGGTCAATTTCTCCATGCGTTTTTCGCGCTCAGATTTCTGGCCCCAACCAGCTGCAATGGTCACTTCGTGCAAGCAAGCCTGACTTGATGACCTTGATGCTGATGTGTTTGATGGTCTAACTCTCCTGGTCTTCGGCTGGGAATCAGATTCAGATTCGTTGAAATCGTCTTCGACGAAACGCCAGCGTGTGGAACCCCCAACAAACTCCACTTGCAATGGAGAATCTCGACGCCGATGGCAGATTGCAGAGATGGCACGGCTGACGGAAGGAATACGGCTGTAGCCCAAATTGGGTGCACTTTGGGTGCCCAATGCTCGAGCCATGTTTGATCGCTTCATCGTGACCACCAGGGTTCACCTTGGGTGAAGTCCCATGGGCACAATAGACACAACCCGGCCATTGATTGTGTCGGGCATAACTTGAGTTGAAACTGCAACGTACTGCAACGATCACCTGCGACACCTGGAGTTTCTTTTTGATGCACTCATCCAAACGAAGTTGGAAGGATTTGAGTAAATCATAACAAATCCACTTTTTGAAATGATGTTGCCAGGAGCATGGAGCATGTTTAGTTGGTTGTTATGTTGGTGCTTCGATGGTGGTACGATGGTGTTACAATGGTGGCACGTTGATTGTATGTTGGTGAAGTGTCGGTGGTATGTTGGCTGTTTCATATTGTTTTTCACCTAGTAGCGGTGTTCTTCACAGGACTGCGTATGATGTTAGTTTTGCTGTGGCCGCAAGCCCCACCAACCAACTGGGATGATGCCTTCATGTCATAACCTAACACCGTGTGTGTCATTGGGCCCATGCCTCTTCTGGTACAGCAATCTAACCAGGCAATGCCTATTCTCCCCATTTGTGGATGGTAATTTCTCCCCTTTTTTCCCATCGCCAGGTCAGGTTATCATGGTATTCCTATGCCACCCCATCGTTGAGTTGATACCCACATTTTCATGTTCCACTGGACCACACAGTTGAAGAACCTTTTTTTCAGTCATAGTATCGCACTACATATATACACATATTGTTCACAGTGCTTATATGTGTATATATATATATACTAGTATAATCTAGTACAGACATTTATTGTAGTCTCTCCATATATACATATATACATACTATTATATATATATAATCATATAATTAACATATATTGCTATAATAAATAATTACATAGCACATCTGCACGCAATTCTCCGCCATGCACATGGTGCACTTGGGGTCCTCTGACGAGCTCCCCTTGAAAGGTTTCATCCAGTCACGGGGCGCCAAAACCTGGAATCCAGGCGCCATCCGTACATCTTGTGCCATAGGTATACCACCATATCCCATAGGATCCATGTATGGTATATATATATGCTAACATTTGGGGTTTATTGATGGTAAATGTTACCATATATAGCATACATGGATCCTATGGGATATGGTGGTATAATTATTTACATCTATACGTATGAATTACGTATGTATATTTATATTATAAATGATCATATATGATGATCGTTAAATATTGTCAACACAACTATGGGGTGCCCAGCAATCCGCAAAAACCTGAGGATAGCCGTGGGTCGTTGGACCCATGCGCATAGGTTAAGGTCTTTCCATCCAGCGTCAAAAACCTGTTACGATCAAGATAAACTATTGGGCTAAGACTGGCTAAGACCATCCATCATTGGGATTAATTTGGGGGGATTCATTTTGGGACCTTATATAAGCCTTATATTCTATGATGTATCGGTACACAAGCGACAAAACTGGGAGTATCTGAGTCATGACTTTGTCATTCGTTGATCCCCAGCAAGAAAAAATAAAACATAGAGGCACACATGGTAAGCAAATCTAATCCCGAAAAAACGAAAAATCTAAATGTATGGTTGATGTTGGATATGCACGCCCCACATTTCAGGTTCATGTCTTACCTATGGATCTATCAAGAGTCTCGAGTTGCTTAAATGTTTTTTTTTAATGCGTGACATCTTTCAATGGCTGTGACATGTCACGATTCAATATCAGTCCAAAATGGGCGGGATCGTCGTCCACAACCAATTCCTCTATTTCATGGCTTCAAAAAATTGAAACTAAAAATGGCAAGACACATCAAAACACTCATTCCCCAACCATTCGCCAATCGTTCCCCAACCATTCGTCACCAGTTGGTTTACCGTTCCCGCAGCAGCCTCTGGCAGATTAAAGCTCTCACGAGGTTCGGGCATGTCTGGGGTGCTGATCCTTGGCTATCTGTGGGAATGCTCAATGGCATAGCCTCTGGTCATTTGTTACGGTTTGCTGTGGGAATTTGTACGTGCGAATTGGATTTTTTATTAAAAGATAGAGTTTGCGATGGAATATGGCCCATTTATATTTATAAGTGGTTTGTCTATATTAAAAGGTTGAAAGATTATGATTTCCATAGTTTAAAGCTCGTCGAAGGAAGTTTAGAAGTCAAACTTCCAACAATATGGACAGATGGAAAAGCGAAGGTAGGAAGAGTCAGAGAAGAGAAAGGCAGAAGAAAGAAGATCTGAGAAGAAAAAGGCAGTAAGAAAGAGGATCCAGGGCGAAAAGGTAGAGAAGTCGCGACACACTGTGCTTTGCGAATGTTTTGTGGCTCCGGAGGGTCGGCAAGTAGGCTTCCTAAAGCGGCAGGTGCAGAGCCATCTGGGGAGGTGAAAAATTAAAAAATTGCACGAAGCTGTGGCACGACACGCATTTCAAGGTCAAAATGCTAAAACACCACATGCTCGGACCACTGCTGGATGCTCAACAGCACCACAATCCACAACAACCACAACCACAACCACAACAACAACTACTATACTA
>CAMXCT020001101.1:372500-490228 GCA_947184155.2 Cladocopium goreaui
ACTCCTACTGAAGCCCCTGCTGTCACTACTACTCCTCCTCCTGCTGCTACTAAAACTCTTGCTGCTACTACTGCTACTTTGACGGCGACTACCCCCACTGCTCCCCTACTCCCCTACTCCCCTACTTCCCTACTCCCCCACTCCCCTACTCCCCTACCCCCCGGCTCCCCTACTCCCCTACTCCCCTGCTCCCCTCCTCCTCTACTCCTATACTCCTTATATTCCTTTACTCTTTTACCCCTTTTCCCGACTCCAACTACTACTCCTACTACTCCTACTACTCCTACTACTCCTACTACTCCTACTACCCCTACTACTGCTACTACTCCTACTACTCCTGCTACTACGACTACTACGACTACTACGACTACTACGACTACGACGACGACTACAACTACAACAACAACTACTACTACTACTACTACTTCTTCTACTACTACTACTCTACTCCTACTCCTACTCCTACTACTCCTACTAATTCTACTACTACAGCTACAACTATGTTTACACTACACTACAACTGCACTGCACGGCGCTACACTACACTACACTACACTACAACTAGAACTACAACTACACTACACCACACTACATCCAGCAGTTGTGGGTGAGGTGACCACTGCAAACACTCCAAAAAGCATAACTCCAACCGCAACCACCTTTCGGTCCATCAGTGGAGTCGCTCTGCCATCCATGCATCACAACAACTCACGTCACCTCTCCTATACTTTCCTATCTGATCTTTGAAACTTGCGCCGCCGCCTTGTGCGGTACTACTGGTCATTTACCTTAAATCTCCAGTACCATCACTGCTTCAAGAGTCAGTTTTAAAGGGATGGAACAGAAGCAAATTCATACAATCACCGAAACCAAGGGGGCTGGAATGGCAAAAGCAAGGTGGGTGTGCCTGAAAATGGGGTATACCCCCAAAATAGCCTCTTAATAGGGAACATGATGGTAAATGATTGGATATAGGCCTTAAAAAAATATCCCGGCAAGAGACCCCAAACAGTGTGGGGGGAGTAATTTAAAAGGATAATGTAGTATAATGTTGATGATGCTGTTACTTGATGTTGATGTTGATGATGATGATGATGATGATGGTGGTGATGATGATGATGGTGATGGCGATGGCGATGGTGATGGTGGTGGTGGTGGTGATGATGATGATGATGATGATGATGTTAATTGATGTTGATGACGATGATGACGATGATGATGATGATGATCATGAGAATGATGATGATGACGATGATGATGATGACGACGATGACGACGACGATGACGATGACGATGACGATGACGATGACGATGACGTCGAGGATGACGATGACGATGACGATGATGATGACGATGACGATGACGATGACGATGACGATGATGATGATGATGATGATGATGATGATGATGATGATGATGATGATGATGATGATGATGATGATGATGATGATGAATGTGATGGCGATGGTGATGGCGATGGTGATGGCGATGGTGATGGCGATGGTGATGAGGATAATGATGATGACGATGATGATGATGATGGTGATGATGATGATGATGGGAATGATGATGAGATGATCATGAGAATGATGATGACGATCATGAGAATGATGATGACGATGATGATGATGATGATGATGATGATGATGATGATGATGATGATGATGATGATGATGATGTGCAGGAGGATGATGTTGAGGAGGAAGACGGATCGGGAAGCACACTTTGTGTGAGCCTGTGCAGGCGACATGCGCATGGACATTTCACAAGAGCGATTTTGTGGAAATTTACAGGAAAAATGGTCGGGGACACCTCCGGCGGACATCGTTTTGTGCGAGCCTGCGCAGTCGAAATGCACATGGGCATTTCACAAGAGCCATTTTGTGTGGAAATTTATAGGGGGAAAGCCAAACGGTGCGGATACCACCTCGATTGAACACCGGGCCTTAACACTTACCGTAAGAACCCCTCAGTGTTCTCGTTTCCCTTTCCCTTTACCCTTTCTCCTTTAACTTTCTCATTACCTTCCCCCTTTCCCCTTCTCCTGTCCCTTTCCCCTTTCCTTTTCTCCTTTCCCCTTTCCCCTTTCTCCTTTCTCCTTTCCCCTTCTCCTTTCCCTTTCCCATTTCACTTTCTCCTCTCCCCTTTCCTTTTTCTCCTTTCTCCTTTCCCTCCTCCTTTCTCCTTTCCCCTTCTCCTTTCCCCTTCTCCTTTCCCTCTCCCTTTGCCTTTCCCTTCTCTCTTCTCCTCTTCAGCTCTTCTCCTCTTCTCCTCTTCTCCTCTTCTTCTCTTCTCCTCTTCTTCTCTTCTCCTCTTCTCCTCTTCTCCTTTCTCCTTTCTCCTTTCCCTTTCTCCTTTCTTCTTTCTCCTTTCCGTGTCCCTGCTCCTTTCTCTTTTCTCCTTCCCCTTCTCCTTTCCCTTTCTCCTTTCCCTTTCTCCTTTCCCTTTCCTTTTCTCTTTTCTTCCTTTCTCCTTTCTCCTTTCCCTTTCTCCTTTCCCTTTCCCTTTCTTTTTCTCCTTCTCCTTTCTCCTTTCTCCTTTCCCTCCTCCTTTCCTTTTCCCTTTACAAATGGAACGCAGGCGTAACCTATAGATGGCGCAATCCAAAGTTATGGTTTTCCCAAAAAAAATGGACCCCAGATCTTAATACTAAGTTTAAACTAACCTAGAGGAAAACAGGTTGTTTTCAACCACGTGTGTCGGGAACCTATAGATTGCGCAAAACATCCCATCCCTCAAGTGGTCTATAGATGGCGCATTTCAAGAATTAGCGCCATCCCATGTTCAAAATGGAGTAAATGAATGGAGTTTGAATGAGTTTGAGATACCCCATTTTCCGACAAACCCATAGCCGTGGAAAGTACGTGGCACCTCACGAAATCGACGGAGTGTTCCTACCTTCACGGGGTGTTCCTACCTCGTTCTCCATTTCCTTAAGGTTTTTTGGGGCCTGACCTCATTCTCCAACCAAGCATTTGGTTTTATCATTAGTTAAATGCTGTACATGCGATGCCTACCTCGTTCTCAGGGTGTTCCTACCTTGTTTTTTAACCCAAATATGGTGTTTTATGGTGTTTTCAACAAACTGGGGTACTCCCCAAGACTAGTCTTCACTTCACTTCAGCCGTCACTCCGCCCCTGGGGACAGCTGACGTAATCCCTCTCATCACATCATCGTCCTCTCGATAGAAATCCCCCAGTGGATATACCTGGAGCAATTTCCGCTTCGATCCCCAGAACCGGAGCACTCCATAGTTCCGAGGTGCATAAATGAGTTCAAACAAATCGTTTATTATATATAAATACATATGTTATATTGTGTATACATATGTTATATTGTATATACATATATATATATGTTGTATTGTATATATATATATCAAATATATACTATAATATATATATATATATACATTAGTATACATATATTCATATAATTCAACATACGTACATATATAATTATATAGTTAAAACCTCTGTAAAGAAATCACAGCTCTATGAAATCCAAACATCCCACCAAAGAATAGTTATGACTCATGTTCCTCACAACTTGCTTTGGCTAACATGCAAAGTCTTGTTATCTTGCCCATCTTGCCGCGCGTAATGGCTATTGAACAAAAAGAACATGGAAACACATGTTTAGAGCATGTTCAAATGTTCAAGCCTCACGTGCAAAAAGGCATTCAAAATAACTATTGACATCATTTGACATCGTCGTCAATATTCCAATCGGATCCCACTTTCTGGATCTATTTCAATCCCCCTTAAACATTCCAAACAGCAGTTCTGGCCGTTTTGGAAATCTGACCGATACCAGTAGGGGATCTTCCCACTTTGGTAGAAAGTTCGATCATATGAATCATATTCCGATCTTTGGTGATTTGGAAGAACCCTTCTTCTATGTGAATTTCGACATTTTTTCAGGTCAAAAAAAGCAAACAAAAATCTATAGGTTTTTGTTTTACCACTTTTCCCCAAAACCCCTCAAAGTGACAGGAATGCAAAATGACGCCTGGCCGGGTCTAGGGTCCAACTTGGGAGCTACTTTGTTCTCGTGATGTTGGCACTTTTCTCTGTAACCACGGAAAGAGGCCGTGGGACAAAGGATTTTCAAACAGAAGATACGGCAAAGATGTTCCCAATGTTGAGGGGTTGATTCTCGCATTTTCTTCGTTTTGCAATTGCAATATCTTCTACTGTCTTTGAAACGGCCCTGCCCGCACCTCCAAATTGCATCTTCTATTTGAAAACAAATATCTATATATAATATCTTCTATCTTCTAGTTTATCGGGACATATTATGATTATAGTACTTCATTTGGGATACTGGCGGCGTGCTGGGACCCCCATTATAGCTGCTAAAAAATGGCGCCTTGACCCATTTTGTTCATCGCTGGGGGCACAGATCTAGCTTCTCCCCAGGCTTCCAAGGCGGCAATGCCGTCACCTAGGAGGTTTTTTTTTTTCAGGGGCGCGGACTGCGACCCAGGGACTCACACCCAAATACCGGGAGAATCCCCGAAGTTGGTAAATCGTTGTGACGCAATTTGATGCGATTGGAATATGTCACGACATGATCTGAAATTATATCGTATATATGTCTATTTCATGTGCATATTATGTCGTCCAATTGTTTAGTTATATGTAACTATATGTAATAACATATATCATTTCGATGATAAAGATTGATAAAGACTCAGGGCTACCCCACAGTCATCCCCTTGAACAAACATCCAAGGTAGAGGGCCGACGTGATGTGAATGCCTCGAGCCAGGCTCAAACCCTACTGCTGTCAACATGGCGGGGAATATACCTATAAAATATGAGAAAAACATGGGAAAATGTGAGAAACATTGAGAAACTATGGGATAAATGGAGGTTCGACCATCAGCAAATATGGCTTTAATCGAAAGATAATGGGATACAGTAATCAAACATGGCAAGCTCGGAAAATCCTTGAACTAAATGGAGCATTTAGAGCTGGAAAAATCCTTGAGCTTACTGGAGTTCCAGCTAGCCATGTTTGATGACACTGGAAGGTCATTGGGATGTGCTTTCGGATACTGCAGATACGAGTACCTTATCCAAGCTGCTGCGGTGCTACTGTGCAGTTGGAGTGATAAGCGGTTATAATAATTCATATTAAGCCCTAGGCACTGCAGCAACCAATATGAACTACTAAGTCCTATGAATATCCAATCATCACAATATCAAACCACTTTTGGTTAAGTCCCTAAACTAAAGTCCTATTAATTTCATCAATCTCCTGTTCGTTAACCCTCTGGTAAACTATAAACTAATTCAGCTTTGGACAATCTTGGGTAATTCAACGAACTAAATGGGGCATTTTCAATAGCAAACTGGTAGTTTACCTGTTTGTTAAACCACCTTTCTGCTCCCCCATGAATCCCCACCCTGTCCTGGGCTACGTCCAGGCAGCCGCCGACCGTGGAGACTGGAGGCGCTGTGTCCGAAGGTCGCGCGCAAGAGGACGTCGATGCGAGATCCGAAGCGTTGGGAAATGCAACCATGGAAGGCCCCAAAAAAGGACGGGTTGGGAGTTGAAACATTGGAACATGGGATTTTGGTGAATTTTGGGGAGTAGGACAGTTGGAAATGGCCCTCAGAGAATGTTAGGGCCCAAAACTATCAATGTCCACTTCAACGTAAGTACTCTCCGCAGGGGGTCCATGTTGTGTATTTCAATCCACCAATCAACCCACTACATTTTAGCAGAATGTTCGGGGGAACAATCCGAAAAACATGTGGATGTACAGCGGGCTTGGAATCATCCAATATAGATCTCGAAACCGTGACCAGCATGTCCTTCTATGGACACCTTTCACCTGAAAAGGGAAACTGAAAATGGGAAAAAATGACCCGTGCTGGAGGTGAATCATGATGGTTCGTCGGAATCGATGAAACCATCTTCAAAGATGCGAAATGGAACCAGATGGTGATTGGTGCATCAGTTTGTTCCACCTCAATCAACCGAAGCGGGAAGATTCATGTTCAATCAGAAAAGTATCGTGTGCCATTAGTTTGGCAGCCTCTAACATTTTACACCCCTTCTCTCTCAAGTAATTACAAAGTAAGGCCCTCCAGTTAGAAGTTGGTTTATAGTTCCATTAATCATTAGCAGTCATTTGCCTATAGTTGTACCACTATGAAATTTCTTAAATCATGAATATTCATGAATCAAACAGTTAACCAAGTTATGAGTCAACTTAGCTATCGAACGGGGGCCTCACCATTAGTCGGATCTTTATGGTTCCCCGAGCTCTGCTGTAACTGGGTATCGCAGCCGTTTCAACACTTCAGCCGCACTACTAGTGCGACTGTTTTTTTTGACTTTTGGTTGCTGGCAGCAGATCGAAAGGCTTGCCGTATGCCACTGGACGGGCCAAAACTATCCCTCCAGATTTACCACGTTGGTTTTCCTTGAGAACAATGTGAAAATGATGGTTCCTGGTTCTTCCAGGACCAGTTTCAAGAAATTGTCATGGCCGCAGGGTTTTCTGGGACACAAAAATGGGTCGTTGCAACTTGACCCACTTGACCCAACATGTTGCGCTAATTTGCCATGGACTTGCCATGGAAAACCAACATCCTACCGCTCCAAGGGGTCCGAGGTCGCGCTCCCACGCCGAGCATTGCAGCATGGAGCAACACACCCGGAGGATGAATTTAGAGCCCAGGCTCCAACCATACGCAGTTCTTGGTTCCATATGTTGTAGGCAATCTGAGCAGAGTATACCATTCACCAAAAAAATAAAAAAGTTCACCAAAGGGAACCAGCTCACCTGAAAGTCTGAAAGTTCACCATTTGTATCCAGTTGTTCCCCTATTGTAGCTATCAGTTGACCAATTTTGGGGATGCTTCCCCTCCAAGACAAAGCCCTTCATAAAAATGGTGTCACATCCAGGCAGCATCGGCCGCTTCGCGAGGCTTGGTCAAGTAGAAGCACCTGTCAGGAGGCGATTTAGGCAGCAATAAATGAGAAATTCATCCTAGGATGTTATGAGCAAAAATGAAGATTTACCCAGCAAACATGAGATTCAACACGATTTAACACACATCACGTGATGTCAACAGCAAATCGACGTCGTATTTAGGGCAACCATTTTTCTACATGGGGTCTGACCATGGGGGGTTTTCCATTTCTCTTCACTGGCCATTGTTTCGGTAGGAAATCGCTAGATACCCCCATTTTCAGAGACATATCATATCAAGTTGGTTATCCCATGAAACTTCCTCTTTATGGACCCATGACCCATCATATACCCGTAAACTCATGATGGTTTCAATGATTAAATCCTGATTTGAAACCACCATTACCATCTTTGCTTATGTGGATCCATGAAAGCACCATTTTTCTGGGCTCAGCCAGCTAAGCCTCTATTTTTGTTGCCTCAAAAAGTGCTCCGTGTTTCACATTGTGACATTGTGCGGCTGTGGCCTCAGCATCATCTGACCGTCGGCCAAGCCGCCCGCCAAGCCAAAAAGCTCGGAATATGCCTGGCACGACGGGAGTCCTGCGCCCCGCCCCGGTGTCCAGTGGGTTGCTCCCCGTGTCCCCAAACCTGGAAAATCGACGTGTTGAGCTTGGAAAATCATCGAACTCATCTAAATGTTCAAGCCATGGTTGATTGCCAAAGGGTAAATCAAGAGGAAAGAATACCAATTGTCCCCCAAATTTGTGTCCAATCGTTGCTAGGTTGGAGCAACCCTGATGTCACTGGTTGGAAATAGTGCAGAAAACCGAATTTGTTGAAAAGTATATAACTAGCTTGACCAAATTTTCACCAGTTCTGCGAAAAAGCCAGATGTGCCTATTCCAGTGAGGGTGTGCGCCAAACTATGGTTCTGTTTGGTAAGAAATAAATCTTGGTTTTCGCGATGCGAAGTTATCCAATAATGGAGGTGTGCACTTGTTTTTTTCTCCTGGAACTCATTCTGAGATAATGGAAAATCAAGACAAACTTCTGTGGCTCTTGGACATGTATGTAAGAAAATTTTGATGCTGACAATTTAATTTCCAAACCAGTTGCTTTCAACACTAAGTTGTACAAACACTTTCTATGTGTTTGTTTGTCCCATTTGCTATCGTCTTTATGACAATACAACATACAACATCCTTGTGACTTATAAAAAGGGATTACCCAAGGACATACCAAAGAATTTGCTAATCTGGAAGGATGTCACTTGGGGTAACCCCGGAGAATGAAGTGCCATCTATTGGATATTGATATCTCCTCAATTTCGTGACTGCCTCAAACCCTCGATTTTTGCTGGTTAAGCCGTTTAACCCTCCATTTTCGTTGATTTCGTTGATTTCGCTGGCAACAACAGTCGAGTTCCTGTTTTCAAGTCGGTCCATGTCTGGTACTTCACTTTGGCAGAATCATGAGACATCCCCGGGGATCACTTAAATGGCTTGGCGACATACCCAAGTGCCATTGGTTCAGTGCCATTTTGTGTGTCCGACCTGTTGACGCCAAAACAAAAAGTCTCTGCTGGATGAATCCTCATCGTAAATCCTTAAACTTGGTTCAAGAAAGAGCAGGATGTTTTTGAAGTGCCTACTCCAAGAATTCCCTTAGAAAACTTCAAATTGTGGTGGCTTGTTGATCCTCTGCTAGAGTTGAACCTTTAGTTTGATGACTAAAAGATACTACGAGTAGAAGATCAACGGTATTCAACCATGGTAAACCCATCTAGTCCCAAAACTGGTCAATATCTAGATCTGTATAGGCTGTAACCCACCCAGGAAGCTTACATACAGTCCGTATGTACGTTCTGAGGAAGTCTTTGGGGTGTGATTTAGGGAGGTCAAGTACCTTCTTAGGAAGTGTTTGGATCCAAACGGAATGGATAAACTGATAAACATTGCTAAACACAGACAAACATAGAAAATCTATGGAAATCCATACAGAGTAGTAAATCAAACATGGTTTGCTAGAAAATCCACTGTTGATGATGTTCCTAGCTATAAAATGTTCCTAGCACCTCCATTTAGGCCACGGCGACCTCCCAGCAGTTCCACCTCCGAACTCTGGGTCCGGCAAACCAGCGACTTGAAGTTGGCATCACAGCGGTTCAGGGAAAACACCTCCGTTGCTGCGGTGTCAGCCAGGGATTGCGGCTGGGATCTGCAGAATTTCCTAGCCCATGCCGGATCCATGGTGCTGCTATATATGCTAACATGACTGGGGTAGATTGATGGTAAATGTTACCATATATAGCATACATGGATCCTATGGGTAGGGAATTGACCATCCAAAATTCAAACAAAACTGCTCTGATTTCAGCATTGTTTCCCTGGAACAAATGCTGGGAAGGTGGAACTGAAGCTACCCAAAGGGGATGTTTGAGCAACCTGACTTCAAAGAACCATGGGTCTAAACCAGTCAATGCCTGGTCCCAGTAAGCAACCACCCAAAAAGTGTTGCAACGAATAGATTGTGCCCGGACCTGAATCTTTAGTATGGATGTTTCATTGAAATTGAAACAAGATGAAGTCAGTAAACGACTGGGAGGGAAGGAGTATATATTTTTATTCTTGAAAAAATGTAGCCAACTGACTCCATCGTGTTTCAAACTATTTCAAAGTATAAAATCCACCATTCAAGTGATTGTTACATACCTTGAAACACGGCCAGGCGTTTTATTTTTATCACCATCCGTGATACCGTTAAAATCCACCGAATCGTTCATGTTTCACCCAATGAGTTGCCCAGAGAGGGCCCACCGGTGAACCAATGGGGTCATACCTGGTACAGTGGCTGCGGCAATTCTCTTTTCCAGTATAGACCGCCAAGACATATCAAGACTATCACCTCACAAATCTTACAACCCCTTTATGAATCCAGATGTACGTGTAGATACCCCGAGATGTGCGATGGAAACTTCCATCAGTATCATTCAGTATAAACTTGATACTCACCCACAGATCCACAGGGCGTCTCTCTGTCCATCCAAATCGGCACCAGGACATCCAGAGGCTGTTCCAGCGTCTCTTCAACCTCAAATTCCGGGTTGACCATCCCGGGTTGACCACTCCTTTCGATAAACGATTGGAATTTTTGTTTGTAAGAAAATATCTGGTAGAACCAAACAAGGAATACAACCTTGCATGATGGGCGTGTTTGTAGATGTTATCTGATTGATCTGATTGGTGGTTCAGCCACCCATTAAAAGTATGCTCGGCAATTGGAGGGTAGTCATGCCAAATGCATATTGGAAAAGCCACTCATCTATCAAGCACAACAGGAATTTTTGTCGCGTTCAAAAAAGGACCGTAACAAGCCACGTACCTTCTGGTTATTTAACAGTTTGCTATGGAAAATTGCCCATTTATAGATCATTTATGATGATTTACCTATTAAAAATGGTGATGTTCCATAGCTATGTTAAATAACCACATGGTAGATGGTTCAACACAGTGTCAAAGAAGTCACAACGTCCCTGGTGGTTTGACCGTCCAAGTCACCAAGATTTTAGTTGCCACAGCCATACCCCAGGCTTGGATGTTGTTGATGGTACTCTCTGGTTGTGACTAACATAGCCATGGAAAATCCCAACCATAAATGGAGGTATAAATGGGAAAATCATCTATGAATGGGCCATCTATACCATGGCTATGTTAGTCATAACCAGAGGGTATTCGTAAAATCCACCAGTCGTCTATCGTTTTCACAGAGAAATTATCCATTTTGTTGGATGATTTTCCCATTCTACAGGAGATTTCCCAGCCATAGTGGATGACACCGGAGGCTAAACTCAATGTATCATTAATATATCATATATTTATCCATATATATATATATATCCATTAAACATCATATATCCCAGTGTATCCCCATGAAATCACCATTCTTGTTGGTTAAATCCCAAGTTCTTTTGTGATGCCAAAAATGGCCGCGTCTTCCCACGCACGTCTTCCGAACGGACTGAGTGCCGCCACCCAGGTGCCCAGGTAAGTCCCTGAGGCGGGGTCAAACCTGGCGACTGAACGAAACCGCCACAATCACGGTTTGGGCCCCCTGAGTTTTCCTAAGGATGGGAATATCATGGAAGAATCATGGGAATATAATATGACCATGATCTGATATTCATGGAATCTTAATGGGGATATAATGGGATGATAATTAGGATATTAATTGCTGCTAGTCAAAGGCAGCTAGCTGGAAAATCCCCGAACTAAATGGAGGCGTTGTTGGGAAAAACAACTATGAACGGGATTTGTCCGTTGCCACGCCTTTTTTTGCCGGAGTGTATTTCACAAAATCATTCAAAATGCTGTGTCTATGTTCATTAGGTTGGTCCCAGCAGCTGGTACCCCAAAGTCCAAAATTGCCAAGATTGGATCAATTTGGACTACGAATTTACGGACAAAGGCATAGACAAGACCCATATCACATCAATGTCGATACATTTAAACCATGAAATATCCTCACTATCACTATTATCCATTTTTAAACCATAAGTCTTTCAGCTGGTAATATCCTCATGATATATACAGATTCTCTCCCAAATCAGCTAATTTGTTTATCAGTATTATCCGTATCACCCCAAACTACATAATAGTCTGGTTGGTGGTTTCAACATGTTTCAACCCCTCTGAAAAGTATGAGTTCGTCAGTTGGGACGATTATTCCCAACTGAATGGAAAGTCATAAAAATATATAAAAATCATGTTCCAAACCACCAAGCAGATATTTCATTAACCACTATTAACCACTATTAACCACTATTAACCACTATTAACCACTATTAACCACTATAAATGTGTGGATATACGTCTCAGCCTGAGATTTCTCATCACAGGCAGAGATTTTAATCGTTGAAACCCCAGGGCCTGGCATCCAACTGAACCTGCAGGGCAAGAATGTTGATGGGATGTTACATGTATATACATATTTTATATATAAGGATATGTAGAGATATATAGAATGATAGACTAAAGGATCTAAAGGATAATGCAAGAATATGATAGCCTCAACCAAGTTCCATGATTTGATGTACAGCAACAAAGGCGGGAATACTTCACCAACAGCAGTGGAACTGTTGTTTGAGGAGTACAGCGGAGTGCATCCAAAGACCAGAATAGGGCACTCTTATAACTTCTGTTTCGGCATTGACAAGGCTTCCTGGCTTCCAGCAAGAGTCTCTTGTTCAACACATCTTCAAGTCCCAGATTCTTGCAACGTGTTCATGAACAATTGGTATGAGCAAAAGCCTGGTACGCCTCTGTTTCAGTTCAAAAAATGATAGAGGAAAAGAACGTTGAATGGTATGGTTACTTGCTCCTGATGCCGACATATTCAACTTTGGAAGATCCTTGGGCAACTATTTTCTCAAAATCATTCTACGTCGTGTGATCCCCACCGTTATAGAGACATCCTGGCACTTATTCCACTTATTCCTGACTTATATTCTGACAGGAATTCGGACGTCTATACCAACATATACTCTGACATCAACTCTGACATATACATATATATATATGTTATACTGCACCATATTTTTGGACATCATACCTACGGTGACAGTATTCGGGCAAATATTCTGACATGTGATCTTGCAAATTTCATGCGACATAGATTCTGATATGTGCTCATTTACTCTGACAATTGCTCTGGCAGATGTGATGTGACACATCTTCTGAAATACAATCTTACATCAACTCTGGCATATATTCTGAAATTTGCTCTGACCAATTTCATGCATATTCTGACATATTCGCTGCTCAGAGAGTGGGAGCTTGGTATCATGATCTCCCCACTTTTTGTTGGTCAAATCCCTAACTTTTCTTCAAGAAAAGCACCAAGTTTCAACACCCAACATGGTTCCACCATGGTGAGCAGTGTTCAAAACTCATCTCGTTGGTCAAGAACGGATTTCCCCAAATTCATGGTGATTGTCTGGTTATATCGAACGGATTTACATGGATTTACCATAATTATCCATAATTAATGGTGAGAAAAGAACATGGAAATGCCATTCAACTAGGCATTTTGAATACTGCTGGTGGCTTCGCCACCCATCTAGGCCTCCCTAGGCCTCCCGACCCAGCGCCGTTCCGGCACGGAGCTGGAACTCCGCATCTGACCACGTTGGGAATGGAGCCAGGAGGCATCCATGGACCACTGCGTGAAGGTCACACGGCTAAGGCCTTGGACCAGGGGGGGTTTCCAGGGAAAAAATGCCGTTTTAAGCATCAAGAATGGGGCTAAAAATCCATCAAAAGTTGGGAGGTTCACTGTTAAATAACAACAATTTGGAGGGTCAAATGATGATTTATACCGGTTTATGGATGTATGTATATATATATATTGTGATTTTTTGCTGTCAACCTTGACATTCTTGGTTTTATGCTGTATGTGATGTGACAACGAGTTGTCTGGTGGTAACTGCATGACTTGCACCAATGGGTTTTTACCGATGAATGCTAGTGGTACGATGGCTCAGGAGGGCCTGGTGAGGGCTTAGGGTTGCCCCAACTTAGAACCTTTCTTGCGTTGGAACGCATCGGTGTGCCATTGGAAAAATAGCGTTGCGTGTGCCTTGGGAGGCCATTTGCATTTGGATCCGGAGGTCCTGAGGTTAGTGGCTGCCAGTGTATTCAATTACACTGGTAGCGGAGCTACCTAGGCCAGTTTGAGGTGTCTTAGACAAGGACTCACTGGAAGCCTATTTGATCCAGGATGCCATCAGAAGAAGATGGACCGATACAGAGTTCAAGTGGTTTTACATCAACTTCGCTGTCCCATTTGCCCTGGTCGATGATTCCGTCTTTCAAGCCTGGTGAAACTGAGATCAATGAATATTCGAAGAAACTGGAGTTTTTGGCCAGTTTGTGGCCCCCGGAGCATTTGTCGCACCTGTCCTCACGTGCGGCGATGCTTTGCGAGGGAAGCGCCTTTAAGAAGGTGATGAGGATCGCTCCAGAGAAGCTCAAAGTCAACTCAGTGGACGGTGTGAAGCTCTTAGTGCAGACCCTAGGAGGGATCTGGGGGAAAAGCAACCTTGAAGAGAAATTCGAGAGGTTTGAGCGTGCCATCTTTTCCACTGTGCAAAGATCAGATGAATCCCACGAAAGTTACCTTGCCAGACACGATTATCAGTTTGAGGAATTGCTTCAGATGGGAGTAGGATTTGAAGAAGTTCGTGCCTATGTGCTCTTGCGCAACTCGGGGCTCCATGCTGAAGACAAAAAGAAACTGATTGTGGATGCAGATGGGGATTTGAGGTATCAGAAAATTGTATCCTCTCTGAAACTGTTGGGATCACGATTCTTTCATGAGCTGCAATCTGGAAACAAAACAGTATCTCGTAGCAAAACGTATGATGTCAATGCCGTCTTTGAGGATGAGATTCAAAGGGAACCCACTGAGGATGACCTTGCCTTTGTTGGGGATTTTTGGGATGAATATGATCCACCTCTGGACGACAGTGATCCGGATGCCATAGTCTGTTTGCAGTTCGAAGACAGCCTAGTGGAGGCATTACAAAGCGATGGTGAGTTAGCTGCATGTTACAACACCTATTTGGATGCCAGAAAGAGGTTGACAGACCGCAACAAGAACCGTGGTTTCTGGGGAAATTCCAAGGGTTTTTCCGGCAGTGTGAAGGGCAAAGGAAAAGGGAAAGGAAAGTGGGGCAGCCGGTTTCGAAAACCATTGGCCCAAAGAATCTTGGAGTCGGAGTGCCGTAGATGCGGCCAGAAAGGCCATTGGAAGGCTGAGTGCCCATTGGCCCGTACATCTGGAACTGCATCGAATTCCCAGTCCAAAGACCAAAATGCTTTTGCTGGAACGTTGGACGTCATCGATGATGCAGTTGACTCCGACATGATTCTGGTAGCCACTTCTGATGAGGTCCCGTGTGATGTCCAAACGATGCATTCGGAGTGTCATGCATGTCTCATGGGGATTAGTGATAGTTATGGGGATAACCATAAGCCTAAGCGACCGGTCCCATGCTGTCTAGGTTCGTGAGCACCCTGAAGAGCCTCCTAAGCCCTCACCCTGAGAAGCCGCCTGAGTCATCCGCAAGCATGAACCAACCGGGTTCATTTTCATCCGTGCCGCCTGAAGAGTCTCAGGTCCAAAGGGGATCCGAGAACTTTGCGATGTTTGTCAGTCATGGACCATTTGGTATCATGGACCTGGGGGCTAGCCAAACCGTGATAGGTCGTCAGCAAGTTTCTGAACTCCTCAAACATTTGCCTGTTGCAGTCGCAGCCCAGGTTCAGAAAGTGCCATGCCAGACCATTTTCCGTTTTGGCAACAGTAGCACCGTGTCATGTCGAGAAGCACTTTTAGTCCCTCTCAATCAATGGAATGTGAAGATTTGCGTTGTGGATACCAAGACGCCATTTTTGCTATCCAACAATGTGTTTCGGACGTTAGGTGCCCAGATCGACACAGCACAGGACACAGTGTTTTTTTCCAAGATTGATGTCACAATGCCGTTGATGCTGACAGAAAAGAAGCTGTATCTGTTGGATTTCTGTGAACTCATACGACAAGCTCAGAGCCCCATTGCCCAAGTGTCTCAATCCGACCAGTCTCATGTCCGTCCTGTCATGTCCATAGTAGCCGATGTACCAGAGTCTCCTGAAGATGCATTGCATGAAAACCAGCTTGTCCCGTCGCAGGGCTTTTGTGAACGCTCAAGCGATTCGGGATATCCCAAGTGCATCACCGAGACAGCTCCTGTGCAGACTGATCCGTCCAGTCATGGCGTCAATGTCCCTGGCAGATCGTTTCCAAGCTGTGACAACCCATGCCAAGACCGAGGAATTTCAGAAGAAGTCCTACGACGACCTGGCCAAGATGACCATCGCCTTCGGGGAATCCAAGGTGGGGCAAACGTTCCAAGAAGTGATTCAGACAGACCCCAAGTATGTTCAATGGTTCACTCGAAAGTATGGGGAGAGCCAGAAAGAGACCCACCGAGCATTCCTGTATTTCATCAGCCTGTATGTGGAAAGACAGGAATTAGTCCACGGAGTAGGGGAACATGCCCACCAGAAACCAGTTGTGTCCCACCTGGCCCTGAAAGCCAAGAGTCGCGCCGCCCCGTCCAACAAGTTGGACATCATGAGCCAGGGAAGCTGGGAGTCCGAAGAAGGCCTGCTGTGGATTCCCGAAGCCGATCACCGCCACCCGATGGCCGAGGAAGTGGAGATCCAAGGGGCCCGCATCACCAAGATCGAGGACTCACTGACTGTGATTTCGCAGCAACTGCAGGCTCTGGTGGCCATGACAAGCCAGAACCACATGACGAAGCGCTGAGTGTAGCCCAAGATGTTGAAACGTTCCGATCATGGACATGTGACGCTTTCGGAATTTTTCAGACCAATCAAGAACACGAACTCATCATAGATCCAGAATACTTCATTGGTGTGGCTCAGGAAAATGAAGGTTTTGACAATTTTGTTTCCGACGAAATGTGGAAATATTTTCATGCCCAACATGGTCACATGTCTCAGGAACAGCTCAGGCGACACTGGCAGGCTTCCAAATGTGACCTTCTTGAGGTTTACTGCTCGGAACAAAGCCAATTGACGTACCAGAGTTCCAAGTTAGGCCTCAAATCTTTTCGGTTTGGTCTGAAACAAGGGGATTTGTCCACCTTTTTGGGACGAACAAGACTGTATGACATGTTGTGGACTTTCCGCCCCAAACACATATGGGTATCTCCAAGATGTGCCCCGTGGAGCCAGTGGAATCACCTGAACGCATCCAAGTCTTTGAAGTTGGAAGAACAGATCCTAGCCGACAAGAAATCTGAAAAGATTCACCTCCTGGTATGTGATGCACTGTTCCGACTGCAGATGTGGAGAGGGCTTCAATTTCACTTTCATCTGGAGCAGCCCCAAGGGTCAGACATGATTCATCAACATGAGATGCAAAACATCGTAGGACACACCATTAGGATTCTGTGCGATATGTGTGTTGCCGGTGGCCTCAAACACCCCAATAGCCATGAAGCTTTGAGAAAAAGGACTCAAGTCTTGACCACTTCCGCCATATTGGGACGCATGTTGGAAAAATGTCAATGTGTTGGGAACCATCATCACGATGTTATTGCCGGATCCTGCAAACCATGGGGTCATGCCCGACAATCACTCTCCAAGTTCACAGAATTGTACACTGCCATGTTTGGCCAGCGTTTGGGCAAAGCTATTCAATGTAGCATCCAGGTCCACGAGAAATGTCCTGAGCATGAGCCTTGTTTTGTTCAAAGAACGATTTCCAGCCGTGAACCACCACCGACGGAAATTGCCCAAGATGAACCAAAACGTCGCCGTTTGTTTGGAAAATTCCATCCTGACCAGATTTTTGCTCCAAGTGAACCAAGTGAAACCACTTCGTCACCGGAAGTCCCAGCTGAGAGATCACAGACACCTCCGTCATCGGAGGACCTATCGAGTTCCCGCAGTCTTGCTGTCGCCCAGGCCATACAGATGGCGGAACAAAGTGCTCCAAGAGTTGGAAAGATGGTGATTCAAGAGGGTCCACTTTTTGAAATAATCCAAGAAATGTACTCCGACAAGAAAATTGTTGCTCTGGATATTTGCCGAGGTATCAACCAAATGCGTGTTTGCTCTGTAGGAACCAAGGGTTCAGCACCGTTTCGCCGTATGCTTGGCAGACGACGTTCCGATTTGCAGACATTTGAAGATGCCACTTGGGAAGCTTGGGAAACGCTGTCGCATCGACAGCAGATCCGCAGTAGCATTCCTGCCAGGCTGATGATCACTGTGTTTGCTACCAACAAGCGTGCCAACCCGGATGTCCCAGAAGTAGACATTTTTGCAGACTCCTCCAAACGTTCGAAGAATGAAGTTGAAGCTCCCGTCACCAAAACCGAGTTACCATCACAAGCCCAGGACAAAACCACGGAAAGAACTGATGACACTCCCCCTATTAGATGCCAAACACATGGACCACTTCTCCGTTCACTTGACCAGGGAGTTCAGCAACAAATAAAGAAAATTCACCAAAACCTTGGACATCCGGATACACGAGTGTTGCAGATGGCCTTGAGACGATACGGATGGTCCGACAAAGATGTTCAGGGATGTGCTGACTTTGTCTGCCCGGTATGCCTTGAGAGCAAAATGCCTAAGGTCGCCCGACCGGGCCACCTTCATGCTCCACGAGATTTTAATGACCTGGTTTCCTTTGATGCAGCCGAATGGCAAACTGGACAAGGCAAAGTATATCGATTTTTTCACTTCATTGATTCAGCCACCAATTTCCATGTTGCAATTCCATATCATCAGGGAACCTCGGAGGGCCTTATTGATGCTTTCATGACGGCATGGATTCGCTGGGCCGGACCTCCTCGCTCAGTAATGTTCGACAGTGCCACGGAAGCCAACAGTGAGAAGTTTGCAGAGTTCTTGAAACAACAATCCATAGTCAGCTATGTAATTCCCACTGAAGCCCATTGGCAACTCGGACGCGCCGAACGCAATGGCGCGGTATTGAAACACATGTTGGATAAATACCATCTTGAACAACCCATCTTGGGTGATGAAGATTTCAATGTTGGTTTAATGCACTTGTGCAATGCCAAAAATGCCATGTCACGTCATGAAGGATTTACCCCCGAACTTTGGGTTCTAGGAAAGATGAAGCCTGTCCCGGGAAGCCTATCCAATGGATCCTTAGACAGTGCGGGGTATGCTGGCCTTGAGTCTCAGAGCACTGAGGGGTCCAGATTCCATGAAATGATGGCCAGACGGGAAGCAGCGAGGGTAGCTTTCATCAAAGCCGACCACAGTGCCACGCTGCGCCGTGCGCTCCATGCACGATCAAGGCCAGATAGACTCAGATTTCAAATAGGAGATCTCGTTATGTTTTGGCGAGAAGGCAAAGGTACCGAAAGTGGCTCTTGGCATGGGCCGGCCAAAGTGTTGATGGTTGAAGATCGTAATCTCCTATGGCTGAGTCATCTGACCCGTTTGTACCGTTGCGCGCCAGAGCATGTCCGTCCTTTGTCCGAGGATGAGGCTAGATCGGTAACCAATACCGATCGACAAATGCTTCAATTGCCTGAACGCAGTGGGTCCGGTGTTTTTCAATATCGTGAACTCATATCCCAAGAAGCTCCCCCAAACACAAGTCCACTTGAGCCACCATCAATAAATCCCAATGTACCACCCACCAATAACTCTCATAATCCCGAACCGGACACCATAATCCTTGAAGATAACCCTAATCCAAATAACCAGAATACTCAAAGTCACCCTGGTTCTACAGGCCAACCGGATGCCGAACCCGGTATCCCTGGAGGTATGTTCTCAGATCCAAACACACCCACTGAAGGTAATCCAGCTGTAGAGGAACCCTCCTGGAATGTGCCTGTTCCAGACGCCGCTGATGATGAACTGACCACGATTCACGTGCCTCATGATTTCTGGGAAGTTCAATCAGGAAAGTTGATTCGTCATCACGTGACACCCAGATTGCAAACCTTTTTCCCAAGTGATGCCACTCACTGTCCAGTAAGTATCCAAGACATTGGGCAGATTCGGACCACCTGCGGAACGTATGCATCGGGTAGTGCATTTCAGCGTCAAGAGGTCTGGCAAGAAAATGTGTCCTGTCACCAACCGTTGCCTGAACCATGGACTGGGAGTACTACGTTCGAATTGTCCGATAATGCAGTACCAGTCCAGAAGTCCAATGATGATTCAAGTTCAAATGATGCACAACCCCAAGCATTTCATGCTGAGATCTATTTAACAATGGAAGATGTTCAAAAATGCCTGGGAAAAACCTATGATTTCCAAGAAAACTTTCTAGCATCCGCGGCCAAAAGACAGAAAGTTGAAGTTAAAATGAAAGACCTTTCCCAGGAAGAAATCAAGATGTTCAGACTGGCCAAAGACAAAGAGCTTGATTCATGGTTAGCCACCGATACAGTTCGCCGAATATTGAGATCCAAAATCCCCGAAAACCAACTTCTAAGGTCCAGATGGGTTTTAACTTGGAAAGCCCTAGATGAACAGGAACAGAAAGAAACAGGACTTAGTCAGAAGGCCAAAGCCAGGTTGGTTATTCTTGGGTACGAAGATCCCCAGATTGACACATTACCGAGAGACTCTCCGACCCTAGGTAGAGACAGTAGAATGCTTGCACTTCAATGCATTGCCAGTCATCAATGGACGGTAAGGTCATTTGACATTCGCACTGCCTTTTTGCGTGGAAGCAGGCAAGACTCGAGAATCCTGGGTGTCGAACCCCCTGCGGAGTTGCGATGCAAGATGGACCTTAAAGATGATGAAGTCTGCGAGCTCCTGAAAGGTTCTTACGGCCTGATCAACGCACCTCTCCTCTGGTATTGTGAATTGAAAAGCGCTTTGTTGAGTCTTGGATTTCTGATCTCACCTCTAGATCCATGCCTTTTCGTTTTGCCCAAAAAGAATCAGTCGACAGATGAACCATCAGCTATACATGGAGTTTTGGGTATTCATGTGGATGATGGAATAGGGGGTGGTGACAAATATTTCCAACAAGCCATCAAAGCTCTTGAGACCAAATTTCCTTTTGGAAGCCAACGTCAGGGATCCTTCACATTCACGGGAGTGAATATCCACCAAGAACACAATGGAGATATCCTACTGAGCCAAAAAGACTACATCAATGATATCCCACCCATTGATGTCAGTAGAGATCGTCGAAAGAATCCAGAAACGCCTATCACCAGCAATGAGTTGCAGCAGCTACGTGGTTTAATCGGAAGTTTACAGTATGCCGCCACCAATTCACGTCCAGACTTGTCTTGCAGACTCAGCCTCCTTCAAGCCCGTGTGACTTGCGCGACAGTGGCTGATTTGTTACAAGGTAACCGAATGTTGGCCGATGCAAAGAAACATTCTGATGTCACCATAAGAATTCAAGGGCTCCCAGTTGAACAAGTTCGGTTCCTCTCTTTTTCAGATGCTGCGTTTGCCACTCGTGAAAAGGCTCACTCACAAAAGGGATGTATCATCTTAGCCACCACTGAAGGAATAGATCAAACCCGACATTCAAAGGTGAGTCCATTGGTGTGGTTTTCCAAAAAGATTAATAGGGTAGTATCCAGCACCTTAGCATCAGAGACATACGCTCTCTCAGGGGCCCTAGATCTGTTGAGTTGGACAAGGATGCATTGGTCCTGGATTCTAAATCCGTTTATCGAATGGAAGAAACCTGAAGAAACGCTGAAATCCATTCCTCCTGCGTTTGCCGTGGTTGATTGCAAAAGTTCGTTTGACCTGTTACAAAAGACCTCAATTCCTCAGTGCACTGAATACAGAACCATGTTGGAAGCACTTGTAATCAAAGATCGTCTTTCTGAAGGTGTGATTGTCAAGTGGGTGCACTCAGCAGCCCAGATGGCAGACTCACTGACAAAGGACATGGACACAGGTGTACTTCGTGAGTTTCTCAAGCATGGAAAATGTATTTTACATGACATAGATGAAATCCTTAAGCAACGTGCAGATAAAAAGATCCGCCAACAATGGTACCAGCAATCCAGCACCATCGATGCCGCTTTGCATGTTTTTGCGCTGATGATGGAACTTGGTTGAGCAGTGAAAGCAAGACTCAATGCCGAAGTGTCTTGATCATGCTGGCTGCACAAAGCCCAAGGGTTCCCATCTTAATTAAACCTCAAAGAGAACTGGAGTTCTCCCAATGGCAGTTCCCTATAAACAAAGATGCTCCAGCGTTTTTAAAAAAAAAACACAACCTTCCTGTCCAATCACATGCTCCTGAGCCGATATCTTTAATCTTGTGTGAAAAGAAAAGTTTTGAAAAAGATAATTTTTAGGAGTGTGATTTTTTGCTGTCAACCTTGACATTCTTGGTTTTATGCTGCATGTGATGTGACAACGAGTTGTCTGGTGGTAACTGCATGACTTGCACCAATGGGTTTTTACCGATGAATGCCAGTGGTACGATGGCTCAGGAGGGCCTGGTGAGGGCTTAGGGTTGCCCCAACTTAGAACCTTTCTTGCGTTGGAACGCATCGGTGTGCCATTGGAAAAATAGCGTTGCGTGTGCCTTGGGAGGCCATTTGCATTTGGATCCGGAGGTCCTGAGGTTAGTGGCTGCCAGTGTATTCAATTACAATATATATATATATATATTTATATATATATGCATATATGCATATGTATACATATATATATATATATACAGAGTGTGTATATATATATATATATACAGAGTGTGTATATATATATAGGATTATATATATAGAATTATATATATATACATGTATGTATAGAATTATATATATATAATTATATATATATGTAGAATTATATATATAGTTATATATATATAGAATTATATATAATGTATAATGGTATGTGGAGTGCTTTGTTGATTTTGTTGTGTTGATAGTTATGACCTAAGTATGAATTGGGATGTAAGCCTTCTAATAAACTGTGGCCATATACACACTTCTCAAGTGAAACTGCACGTGCAAGGAAGAGGTCAAAATATGAAGGAAATAAGAAATCATTGGCTTAGTGAAAAGAATATCATATGTATGTGTATATATAATTATTATATATATTATATTGTATATAGAATAAGTGTGTATACGTGTATGTATATCATATATATATACATATGTGTAACATATGGATATCAAGGTTTTAGTGGAGCTGAAGTGGCTCAAGAGTTGTTCTGAAACTCTGGAACACTGTTGGGTATTCCACCATGTTTAAATCCATCTTTTTTCAATCTGTTTCCAAAATTCATGGATATGATTGGTGCGGACTAAATGATGGGATACTGTGTCTATGTCCAAAAGGCATCATGAGCCACTTGTGACAGATTGTGATTGGCTTGGAAGCTGTGACAGTGATGCGTCTTTTCGATTAACTTAAAATGAGACATGCTGGTCTATTCCTTCATCGTTGAGCAATCACCGATTGACAAGGATGAAGGTGTCGGGCTTGCCAACCTTCCGTGACCAATTGTGACAATACTGAAGTGCGGCAATTACAACTGATATATACTAAATTTAATTTACATTATTATAAATATTCAAGTACCATATATTAATTTTATTTATGGTACATTTATCTTATGAATGATATATATATATATAATATTCAATTCAGTACCATATCTCTTCGATTTTTGTTATAGGCTTCCCATGGCAAAACTGTAACCCAGCAGCCACCACTGGTGAAGTGAGGCTCCTGGGCATTTCAGATAGCCTCGCCCCGTTCCGAGATGATCGTTTAAGAAGGCACAGAAATTTGTGAGGCCAAAAAAACATTCATGCAACTTAATAAGAGTAAGAGTATTTATGGCATAATCAGATTCATGCCATTTGAATGTTTCTTGACTGATATAGATGCTGGTCTGGGAATGGTTGCCGCGTTTTTCTTGGTCAAATTTTGGGGTTCACCGGGTGAGTTCACCGACCCACTTTTTTGTCACTGAAGAAGTTTGCCAGTGGAGAGTGGTTAGTGAAGAGTAGTAGCTGCGAAGATTCTAAGGATAAGGCACTGCATGGTTTCGGAACCCGATTCTGAACCATTAAACAATCAATCACAGGTATCGTTGCACAGGAGAAGCTACCAGCAACTATGGCAACTATGGGTTTTAAAATCCAAATACGCAGAGTTTCCGGCCATCATGTTCCGTCTGAAATGGAAGATTGTCAATGGGGGGTTCCTAAAATGGAGGTACCAATCTCAAATGGTAAATGATGGAAATGATGGAAAATCCCAATCTCAAATGGTTTTCCGAAATTTGTTGGTTTACAATGGAAAATCCTATGAACAAATGGATGATTTGGGGGTACCCCCATGACTTAGGAAACCCTCCAATACTCTCTGCATCATCTCCGCAGTTAGGCTCCTCGGTCACGGATCTCAACAGCACCACCCCGTTCCAGCCTGGCGTTTGAGACAGTGGGAAAGCCGGAAAAAACCATGGAAAGCAGTGATAAAAAATGTATGTTTAACTTTAACCATGAAAGTTGAGGCTTTATCATATACATATATATATATATATATATATGTATATGACATGTATGATATTCAATGATTGATTTGTTTTTGGATTGAGTATCCAACAATGCGGGATTCATCGAACCACAATGGACTAAATCTTAAATTATGTATAATTACAGTAAAGAATAACAAATGAATACTTGACCACAAAAATAAAGAATTTACTAGCAAATCAAACATGGATTGATTGATTTGTTTGGGAAAGTAGGAACCATAAATCATGGTAAATTCACCCCCCATACAATAGGGTTTCCTGTAAATTCTGCCTTCAACAAATTCTGGGAGATATAGGACATGCAACTTTCCTGGATAAATATTGGGAAGGCTAACCCTGAAGAATTGCCTAATATTGCCTAGATATTGGGAAAGCTCCTGGAAAATGTGGGGCAGGCAAATCCTCACCTGGAATGGGCATAGCTTGTCTCAGCGGTGCCTTGGTTGATTCTATCTATATCCAAATACTGTTTCTGATATGGTGGTTTCCTAAAATAGGGGCAATTACCCCCAAATCATCCATTTATAGATGGATTTTCCCTTATAAACCATCCAGCGATAAAGGGTATCCCCATTTATGGAAACCCCCATATGTATACAGCTCTTCCAACTGGTCGTGCTAGCATACTGTATGCTCGTCTCCACCCTGTGCTTAAGACCAAAAAATCGAAGCTCTTTATGGCCTCGAACTGGCCCAGAAGCCTATTCAGGAGATATTGGACGAGTAAAAAACACCTACAAATGCCATCAAATGCCTATGGTTTCAGCTCTTTCATGCTTTTTCCACTAATTCATCTTGTCTTTATCACTTGGATGACTTGGATGGTTCGAATTTGGAATCGGTCCGATCCGAAGCCATGCCTCCAGGAGTCATCATCTCCAAACAGCCATGGCGCAAAGGCCTCGCTGGAGGCGGCTGAAATTCTTTGGGGATCTCTGAGAAAGGATGATGAAAAGGGATGCCCACCTATCAAGGAGATCATTTATAGCGAGGCAAGTCTGATCTGGTTTCAAAGTTTCTAATATCCCAAAATCATGTTGGCTTTGTTCAGACCCAATCAAGCTTGAAAAATACCGTGATAATATGTGATAATGAGGGAAAAACCCCAATAATCCAATAGAACGTCAGAAAACTGGGTTAACCCAAGTTAACCCCCAAACTTTCAGGGCTTTCTGACTGTGTCATGCTAGTTATTTGCATCTCATGGGACCTTGAACCTGGCTGTCCTTGTGGAGATTGGTGCTTGGAGATGATATGATTTAATTTTCATGGCCATAATTAGATCCCTAGATTTATGTCAGCCAGACCATAGCTTACTCTAACTTTTCTTAAAACTTGAAAAAAGCGCGAAAAAAGCAAAAAAAGGAAAAACCAAAAAGCAAATCAGCAAAATCAAAAAACACAAAAGCAAAATAAAAGGAAAAAAAAGGGAAAAAAAGGAAAGACAAAAAGGGTCTAACTAAATCCACAGATTTAGGATTGAGAATATGTTCCAAGCACTGTGTCCTAACTAAAATCTACTGGAATTGATATTTAGATCCCTAGATTAAGTTTTCCAATATCCAATAAGAATTCGGAGGGTACAAATCCATATATATATAATATATAGTAAAAATCTCTAGCAGTTACAGTAGTGTCCCCCTTGAAGAACGCCCCTATGGCCTATGAGCCAGAACTGGCCAGTGGAAAGCATAAACTCCCATTAAATCCGATTGGTGGTTGTCAGGTTCATGGAATTTCCCATGTTTTTTTGGTACCAAAACCTCAATCACCATGAGGACCGCCCAGCGGCCGACCCGGATTGCGCCCAGCTACGCTGCCAGGAACAGCAGTGGCACCGCCCAGAGCTGAGGGTGGCGGGGGGCGGGGGTTCAGCCGTGTTTGCAGTGCTCAAGAATTTGCTGGGATGAGCATTCCACTTCAAGTATGTAATTTATGTATATAGATGCTGTATATTTCTATATATCTATGTATATATATATACACATATTTAAAGAATTTCATAGATATAAGGGGGGGTTCACCAAGCAAGTAGGCGTTTGGAACAGAATAAGATGTGGTTTTACCTAACAGAAGTTCTGATTCAAGCCATTTCAAGCCGAGATAACCAGGCATAACTGGCTCGGATCACTAGTTCAAAGCTTACAATCATGCTATATCTAGTTTCGTCGCCAGGGCCGCCAGGGGGATCTCCTAGCAGACGGGGTAAGAAAGAAAGACTTGGTTATTCATAGCAACCCCCAAAAACGAGATTGAGAAGATCTTACGAAAATAGCGGTAAATCACTTAAGTCACCGTGTCCATCTTCTTGGGGTCACCCAGTTGGCAGTAACATGCAGTAACTGGACGGGTGAGTCGTTTCGAGCAGAGGCAATCACTGCAGCAGAAATCCGACACCGCCTGCTTCAGCTTGTGGCCAGCAGTTGCCGCTGCCTGGGAGAATGATCCTTCAATGGACAACTACAGAACTCAAGGCAAGCATGAAGCATGATATTTGGATAACGTCGCCTGCCTTCAGATCCTCTATCTGACTCTATCTCTGCAGATTCGGGACCCACCATCCTATCTTCCACGGATTCTTGGCAAAGTACAATGATTCCTGAACTGGAAGAAGCCATTTACATCATTTACATTGTATACGGTCGCCACAAAACTTCCACAAAAATCATCAAAAATGGAAATCTGGAAGCCAAATCTCGATCGCCTTCACACAAGCTGCAATGCGTGATGGTTGAACTTCTTCTTGTGCACCAAATTCCTGGCGCGATCCATGATGATCCAGTTCGGCTCTGCCGATGTTTGGTCGATCAGACATTTCCAGTGGAACCAGTGAACCCGCCCCACCATACTTCTCAAGAACTGGCAAAACCATTCTAAAACCACTAAAAAAACGTAACTGGTGATACTTTTTGGGCCCTTGAAAAACCTGGACATCCATCCCAGATTCCGGGAAACTGGGCCAAGACACGTGCACCAGAATCAGCCACAGCGCAACTTTGACCTCGCTTCATGGAGTCTTCCACCCCTAACGTCAGGTGTTCGTAGTTCATGGATGGTTAGTATACAACCCCCTATCAGATTATCTTAGTATCTTGACATCTTCAGTATGGCAACACCCATCTAAAAATGTCCTAATGAGGTTGATGGAGTTTAAAAAAAACTCGATTTTTGACTTTTGAGGTTTCAATTTGCCCAAGGTTCCAGTGGAACGGTGGATGCGCGGTTCGGGTTTCTGTAGGCTTTTTGTACCATTTTGAATTAATGGAGATCACGTGGCCACGGTCCCATCACCATAAAACAAAAGACCAACACGGCCAACATGTAGCTAGAAAAAGACTTGTCCTTTGCCCTGAAAGCCCAACTACTTAGAAACACGTCCACTTCCCCGTTTTTTGTGGCGCCTTCAACCTCAATCCACAGAGATTGCGTTAAGACACAGTGACACAGTGCTTTCAGCACATTGCCCAAAGAGAGTCAATGACCTACATGGCAATCTATTGTGTATGGGGCTCTGTTTTGTGTAGACCCATGGCGAACCTCTGCAAATTGGACATCTTTTTTGTTGCACGGACATCCCCCTACAACGGTATTCTCCTGGCGGGGAATCCACACACCCAATATCTCAATCAATGCAATTATAGTAATTATATACTAAGTAATCCCAAAAAGGTAGAACAGATTTGACTTACCACTGTTTATGTCAGTAGGATTTTACCTATCTTTCTATCTTTCTGGGGCTTCGCCATGTATCCCCGTAAACCATGGCCACCATTTTTTGGTGCTCCAAGTCGCCACCCGTTCCTTCCGTTGCCGATGGATTTGCGAGCTGTTGGCCACGCCCTGGTGGAGCTTTCACGCCATGTCTAAGCCATTGAGTTCGGAGACAATTCAATGGGACAACAGGGATGTGTATTAAAATTGGATACCAACCATGGTAAACGTTTACATAGCTATTGAAAATGACCATAGAAATAGTGAGTTTTCCCATGAACAATGGTTATTTTCCATAGTTTTTTGTGTGTTTACCAGAGGGTACCAACCATAAGCTTGGTCTAGAAAACAATGTTCCCCAAATGGCAATAGAATGGGGAGAAAGCCCCTGTGAAAAACTACAGTTCATATAGACATATCTATGTACTGTACAGGAAAAAACGCCTGTGTGGCCTTGTCAAAAATCCCCGTATACAGGTGTTGATCAAATCACCCTGCATTATCTCGAAATAGAGTTGATGTTGATATCCCAATTAAAATGGTTACCCTCTGGTAAACATACAAAAAACTATGGAAAATAACCATTTTTAATGGGAAACCTCACTATAAATGGTCATTTTCAATAGTTTTTTGTTAACGTTTACCAGGCCGGGTATCTTTTGATGCGCCTGGTAGACGGCTTCATCCGTCAGATCTTGCCAGGTAAAAATGTCCTTGGAGACGAATTTCCGCAGCCAGGCCCGCAAGGATTCCTGGAGGTCGCAATCGCAAAACCCGTTCGAAAACTCAGTGGAAATCAAGATGTAAAAACATAATACATATGAAACTCATTTTTAATAGGAATGGAACATCATAGAAAATCCATATCAAATACATATCAAGTCATATGTAAAATCATATAAAAAAACATATAAAAACATATAAAAACATGATAAAACATGTAAAGTTTTGGAGAACCTGGTTTATGCTTTCTTTGGGGCCTCCTAGGATCTTAGATCACAAAAACCAACTGGTTAGAGCTAGCACCACCAAGATGGCTGAAAGCGCCTCCCAACACAGACAATAAAGTAGACTGATATGCGCGTTTTTTGATAATAATATGGGAAACTAAAAAATATAGACCATCCCCAATATCACTATAAATGGGTCGTAAAAATTCTCCGAACTTATTGGTTTAGAATTGGGTTGCCCACAGTACAGAAATCCTTAAAACACATTTGTACTTTCTCCATCTTTTCCGAGCGAAACATACCAAAAAAAGGTTGCTACAGCAAGGGTCCTCGCAGATTTATCTAATTCCCTGCTTTCACCTGTAGAATCCTGTAGATGCAAATCCACCGTGTTCATCCCATCGTTTGCAAAGACAGCCAGTAACTGAAACCCAACTCATCCCATGCCCCCAATGTTGAATACCATTGAATGCCTCCAACAGAGACCCCAAAACTGAATACAGCACGTCCGATACATTTCACCAGGATTTTGACTCGGGGTATTCAATAGCAGAGGGAAGGGATTAGTTTATAATTCGAACCGTAGTTGGTATGACAATCCCGAATCACTAACACGAATAGCCTAGGTTATAAAACCACTGTCATCTATTTCCGTTTATATATATATATATAGAGATACTTATGATTATAATAGTGAAAACAGGGGGACGACCAGACCAACCCAAAAGAAGGGGTAAACCAATCCGCCCATAACCCTGTTACCAAACCAAGCACTCCCGTTTTGCGGAGCACTTGAGCCAAGCGTCAACGGCATACGACCCTGACCTGGTAATTGTTAGGTTAGGGGTATCCGGCTCTAACATTGGCTACATTACTTACACCTACTAACGCTTCTAGTAAGGTGTGTCACGCTACCCTGTACATTGAGTATCAGAAGTAACTAATTGGACTAAAAAGGGACTCATAGCTAATTCGAATTATGTTGGTACTCATAGCTACATTCTGCCTACACTAGACCTACCTGCACATGCTATACATGGTGGGGCTCAGGGGTCGATATATTTCAACTCCCCCCTCGCCTGTTCCACACGTACTGCGCATTGGCAGGCACCTACGCATTTATTGTCGCGAGAGCGGATGCTCACTGCGACCTATGCATTGGATTTAAGGTCAGTGTATTGGCTGTGACATTAACGGCAATTGTGTGCCGGGAAGGTTTCCTAAGTGGGGCGGCTGCACACGACCTAAGACCTTCATTCGGTTTTGGGCGCTGCCAAGGGAATGTATGTGAGCAGGAGGATGGGTCCACACAAGTGGTGGCGCGGTTTCAGGGGTTCAGCTATGTGATTGCCCAGCCGTCCGCACTACGACTCATTTCCTAACTCTATGTTATCCCTACTAAGTTTATCACATGGAATGCCATTATGTTCACCTATCGACAGCCTCTGGGTGTCAGGGGAATAGGCAATCTTAGATGTGATTAGTTTAACATTCGCATTGCAGGCGTTCTTGGCAACTTGCCGCTGTTTACGGTTAGCGCGACCAGTTGTATGGTTAGACTCTGGAAGCAACTCCCGACAAGGGATTGGGGTTGATGAAACAACTCGGGATCGAATTATGGCACTTGGGACGCTAGCTATTGAGGTTGACGGGAAACCAGGATTGGGAAGCTCTAACTCCGGAGCGTTTTATCACTATTCCCATGAAGTCGCGAATTTCAAGGAAAAGTGAAAAAGGTATTGGGCTAGAGATTTCTTCACCTACCCTGATGCGAGCATGGAGCTCAGCATCCTCGTCACCTTTAACTCTTTATGTGCTTGCGCTAAGTGGTGTTTTCTTTCCCTTTTGGTGTCGTTTCTTTTCTTCAACCATATTAACATTCGAGAAGTGGGCGCAGCGTTGGTCGGCAGGATGCCGTGTATGGGTGTTGCAGGTAGCACACCCAGGCGTATCCTCAGTGGTGAGGACATGATCTAAGAGGATGTTTATGGGACATCTCCTAAGATCAGGTGTTGAAGGGTCATTATTACCCCCATCTTTATGACAGAGAACGTCATCCTCAGTATTATTAGGGGATTTCAAGTCATGCGGGTTACCCCCCCTGAAGAGGGCATGACCACATAACATACCTACCGGGAAGACGAGATCGCCTTCATGCACCAGACGCGCTGGGTTGTGCACATTGGCTGCTACGCTTTCACTTCTATGCGACTCAACTTTGCCTGATAGTACCTCAAACTTTTGGGAGCCTTTATCTAGGATAACGCCGTTTGGTGAGAGCTGCTCGTGCTGCTGCTCTGAAGAATCAACAGAACCATCGGCCTTGCCGTCATTGGAATGTGAAGACTCCACAGCGTTATCTTTAGTTATATGGCTAATGGTGTAAAACTGGCTATTTGATAAGTTTAATCGCGTATGGCTTGGATTGGTGGCTCGCTGCTTCAAGATTTTATCCTTTGGCGGCTCACCACTCCCCAGTTCAACTAGGAGCTGGTCATCCATTGGGTTATTGGGTACGTTGGAAACATCGCCAACGACCACTTTAGATCCCGACGTGTTAGCCAAACCAACAGCGTCACCAACAGATTCAGGTGCTAGATCTGTTTCTACATCTTTTGCGGGTGGAAAGACATTATATGTAGGGATTGACGAAACGCCATAGTTATTGGGATCATCTACTTCTACAAGTGTCTTGGGTCCTACGGATGATGCTGGCATTGCATTTGGTACGGGAGCGGGACGCTCATTTGGATCAAATGAACATGGAGTCAGTTCCTCATCATATTGTGGGACGTACTCTACCACCCTAGATGCGCGGATTTTAGCGTTCTTGGGAACTTTTAGCCTGCATCTATTGACGTTTTCGGGAGCTATTAGATAAGGGACACTCTCCCGTGGATCCCAGATGAACATGTAACCTTTATCTATGACTGCTTTACCTATACTTTGCGCTGGAGGGCATTCCTCAAGAACGTAGACTTCTTCACCATCAAGAATCTTACTGCCACTAAATGTCAGGGATTCCTTGCCGGATTGGCTGCCACCTCCAGTAGCGAAGGCTACGGGATTTGGGGAGTGCTGTACACTCTCCCGCATGGATGGTGTGAGGGCTTGGCGTCCAATGAGGTGTCGACCTGCTGCAGTGTCCCAAAGCCAAGGGATGGCTGTGGAAGCTTCGGAAGGCATAGCAGTGATTACAGGTTTAATCGCGTCAGGGACAGCGATCTCTGGGACTATCACGGTTGCTACGTTAGCATAAGCATTGGGAGGGGCTTTGCCACCTTTGCTAAGTGATCTAGGAGGAGGTCCTCGATATCTATTGTCTTCAGAGTGGAGGAATGCGCACGGTTCTGCGCTACATATATTGTACGCGAAGAACATGCAAGGGGTGATGGCCTTTTCGGCTGCTGACTTACGAGCTGCTCTCCTGGCCTTCATTCCCTTAGGGCTCGTGCCATCCACATCAGTGGATGGAGGCTGCTCTAATCCTACGGGTCTAGCCCTGCATGTCCTCTTCAGTCCCACCCCCCCTTGAACCCTGACTTGCTGGAGATTCATGGGTGTTCTCCGAGTCTGGGTCTGGGGTTGGTGCCGGGGCACCAGCGATGTTGTCATCGGGAGGTGGATTGGTACCAAAGTACCCTGCCGCTGGTTTTAGACCTAGCTGTTCATCAAAATCTCGGCGATTGCGCTCTTGCTGTTCCAGTTGGATGGCTAGTTCAACTTTAGACCATAACCAATCGGTTGTGCGGCGATGGCTATCTAGTCGGGCTTCCCTAGCTTTAACGACCTTCGGGGCCATTACATCATGGTGCTCAAGCTCGTCGATGAGATGGTTAAACAACGTTTGCGGTCGCGGCAAATCCTCTATGGGAATTGTTGACATTACGTAGATATAGGTATCTCTAAAGGTAACTAGATCGGCTATAGTGTTACCGGGGACCTTAAGGGACAACAAATTCCTTTCGCCAAGCATGCCAAGGCGGCCACGCTCTAGCTGGAAATGTTTAAATATTCTACGCAACATCGCGCGCCCGCAGGGCATAGCCCCATTAGCAGTGCGCTCAGATTCTAACATCTGATTGAAGAGGAGTCCAAACTTTCCGCCTTTGCAAGTTCCTAAGAGCTTGGATGCTACTTCGCGGTCAGTGCGAGGGTAGCGAGGGTCAGCTTGGAGTTCTTCCTCTGTTAGGGTTAGGCACTCCTGGGCCCACAAGTAAAGTTCATTACCAGGGGTCTTTTGAAGTTTGCCTATGGCCATTAACACCTGGTTCATGTAACCTCGAGCTTCACCTGCATTAACAGGAGGGTGGGGAAAAACCAGGTCAGTCAGAGACGTGATCATAACGGTCATGGCTTCCCGTCTCGCGAAATTTACAGGTGATATGGAGGAATTGTCGGATGATGACCCTGAGCTCGAAGAGTCAACCGACCTACGTGAACTTTTGTGGTGATAATATGATGGCATTGAGTGTTGGGCACCTCGTCGGACAAGGTGCAATGGCAATGGTGGCACAACCGGAGGAAGCACCTGCTGCGGGAATAACTCACTTCCTGTGGCTCGACGAGTCGAATTACCACATGGTGTACCCGCATGGCTCGCATGACTAAGACCTATCCCTAGTGGCGTGCCAGAGGCAGCGCCCTGTGCAAATGATGCTGGGGGCGCACCGGCTGATGCTACTACTTGGTGTGCTTTTGCCAGAGTTGGGCTCGAACCACTTACAGCATGTGCGCGAGGCACAACAGCGTTTGATGCTGTAGGCAAGTTAGCTGAAAGACTAGGTCTTACTGAAGCCACTTCCTGAGGCTGTGGGCTCGCCCAAATTTGTTGTTGTTGTTGCATCTGTTGAAGCTGCTGCTGTTGCAACTGTAATGCATTTGACAGTCTTAACACCTCAGCTTGAAGTTGTTGAATCAAGGCTGACTCTGATGTGTTCGACCCCCTTACAGCCGATGCACTAGGCACCATAACATTTAGTGTTATGGGCAAGCTAGACACAGTGACTAACTCTGCGAGCTGGGGGTTCGCCACTACAGGGGCGGGTGAGATACCCGAGTGGTGTAAAGACTGGGGCATGGATGCTACAGCATTTTGTGCGGCTACATTAGACGATTGACAGTGGTTCTCTCCTGGTTGCGCAGGAAAGCCACTACCAGGAACTTTGTGGGTAACCCTACCAGTCGCCTCTACGACAGTTGGGACAGCAACCACTTGCAAAGTGCCTGATATATTTTGAGGGTTAGATTGGCTTTCTCCTGATCGTGCAGGAGGGCCAGTAATGGAATCCGGGGAGACTAGTGCAACACGGTGTCGCTGCTGGGTTGCAGCCAGCTGATGTTCATTGGGGAACATCCTAGAATCCTTTTTGGTTATTCCATAATCCCTACCAGAGACTTTGGGGGTAACCCGACCAGTCGCCTCTACGACAGTTGGGACATCAACCACCTGCAAAGTGTCTGGTATTTTAGGGTTATTTGGGGACAACAATGGACTAGCTGGATTGGGGTATTGAACGGCAGTGGATGGGACCGCACTCAGATCTTCAAACACATATTGCCTATCCAAAGTTCGGGATGAAGAATTAATGGAATCCGGGGGAACTAGTGCAACACGGTGTCGCTGCTGGGTTGCAGCCAGCTGATGCTCATTGAGAGCAATCCTAGAATCCCTTACGGTTATCCCGATCTTCATATCAGCTAATTGTTGATTACCCAAAATTGAGGGACCACCAGAAACCGTGGGGGTCTCCCGACCAGTCACATTGACGTCGGTTGGGAATGCGACCGCTTTCATTGAATCTGGGGTATGTTGCAGGCGAGTTGGGGACAACATGTTATTGGCAGCTAGATTGGGGTATTGGACAAAAGTGGATGGGACTTGATCAAGGTCTTCAAACACATTTTGATTATCCAGGGTTTGATAGGAAGGGTTAATGGAATCCGGGGAAACTAGTGCAACACTATGTCGCTGCTGGGTTGCAGCCAGCTGATGTTCATTGGGGAACATCCTAGAATCCGTTTCGGTTATCCCAAACTCCCTAATAGCTGCATGTTGATTACCCAACATTGGCCTATTTTGAGGTGGTCTAACAGTAGTTTCAACCCATTGGTCTACCTCCCCTTGTGCTACCGCATGTTCAGTTTGGACTTCTTGCTGGGACGATGGCCTACCCCCAAGATTACCTTGTTGGATGTACTGAGATATATTAAACCCTGTTAATCCCACACCCCCATCCCGTTCGTCCGGAGTTGCAATGGCTCTCTCCTGACCGTGCAGGATGGCCGCAAGTGCTGCGTCGCGCTCGAAAGCAGCGACCTGAACGGGTTCAGCGCGCAAATGCACGGCAGCTTGTCCGGGTTGCTGGGTTACAGGATGTGATTGGAAGGCTATTGAACCAACATAGTCCCCTAAACTGGTGGCATGGTGCGTGTCGGAAACATCAGCACCCACACGGAGATTTTGTGGTATAGTGGGTCCTACAGAAATGCTGGGGTTTGGACTATTGCTTGGAAAAGGACCTAAGGGTAACCGATGTCTAAACAAACTATTGTTATTGTGAGATGCTTCCAGGCTAGTATCAGGCATTCCTTCCACATGCGTGGCATCCCCAATAGATTGAGCTTCAACCCTTCGTGGAGTCAAAACATTAGGTTCACCGGGAACAAGAGCTACGTTGAAGTTACTTTGGGAAGCTTCGGAGGGGTACCTAGATCGACTGGGCATACCAGGATCACGTTGGGGGATGTCTCCGGGCATCCTAACTCCAAAAACACAACCTTTTATAGGATGTCGCAACTCAATTCAGATCCGACGCGTGCTTTGCACGGCGTCACAAGCAACGGATTGCAAACGACAGCGAAAGACCAGGCAGCAGATCTGGGAAGTTCTGCCGCAGCGCCCTCTTGCTTTCTCCACGGATGGACAATGCCCTGTGGGAACCTTAATGAGGGCTTGAAAAGACACAGTATTGAACCAACCAACTTAAGACTTTACACAGTTGGATAACGGAAACAACAAAGTGCAACAGAATTGACAACACGCCCTCTTGCTTTCTCCACAGATGGACAGTGCCCTGTGGGAACCTTAACGAGGGCACCCTCTTGCTTTCTCCACGGGCGGACAATGCACTGTGGGAACCTTAATGAGGGCTCGAAAAAGCACAGTATTGAACCAACCAACCTATGATTTCACAAAGTTGGATAAAGGGAACAATAAAGTGCAAAAGAGATTGGCAACCTTTGTGGAAAAGTATAAGCTATGGCTTTGACAGCGGTAATGACCCTGGCTCTGACCACAACTTAAAATTTCCGGATGCAAGCGGAATGCTGCAGGCGGCAACAAACCACGGAAAAAGGACAACGACGAACCAAAGAGCACAGCACTGAACCAACCAACTAAACTTTACAAAGCTGGATATAGAAAACAGTAAAGTGCCAAATTAATTAACAGCTTTTGTGGAAAATTATAAGCTGTGGCTTCGACAGCGGTAATGACCCTGGCTCTGACCACGACTTAAAACTTTCCGGATGCAGGTGGAGTGCTGCAGGCGGCAACAAACCACAGGAAGACAAGGACAACCGGATGCAAGTAGCGTGCAATGCACAGCTGCCTTGACGTTTGGAAACCTATGTCTGTTGCGTAGGTTCACTAGACTTGTGCCAGTGCCTACTTTTGTTGGAGTGAAGTGAGTGAAGTTCCAAAAATCACCGCTGTTTGTCGCCAAAAGGCGGGCGGAGATGCTCCTTTGGCACGGCCCTTGCGGCTCTGCGTCTCAGAATGCTATCAACGCCTTCTTGCTTGATCCACTCTTCAACTAACGTCAGGAAGGATAGGGCACGGTCGTGCCTACCAGCAGCCCTAAAACAGCGGGCACCAGAATGGGAGCACTCAGCAACTACGTCGGAACGATCGTCGACCAAAGAATGCGCACCAAGTTGATGGAGCACGCTGCTTTTCCCGTTGGCTCCACAAGGATGTTTTGCTAGATGCAACTGCTCAAAGGGGAGGTTTAGGGATCTTAGTTGATCTATTAAGTGGTTCGCGCCACTACGGGTGGAATCAACCTTACTGTATCCAGCGTATGAAAGGATATGGAACTCAACCCTATTGTTGGCTGCTAAGATTATCTTAGTGAATTTATCAATTAGATGTTGATCAAAGGAGCCTTGTGGGTTTAACGCTTGGTCAAGCGTATCGTGCCAATCGAGACAAATCTTGATATTGCCAGGCACTGAATCTACAGGGGCAGAGTGGGGAGCGTGCGAACCCGAGGGTGCACTTGGGGCTCCGCTTGACTCTTCACCCCGCTGCGCCACAGGTGCAGCAGCAGCCCCTTCTGCCTGTCCAGCAGTTGCTTTTGGCTCTGTTGGATCTGTTCCCAAGAATGCCTTTCCACTAGAAGCCTGCTCCTTCAAGTACCCAGGTGGCGCCTTATAGGGAAGGTGGCCAGGAGGTGCTTTAAAAGAGAGTTTTGGCTTATCTTGTGGTGGTGGAGCTAGCCTAGCTTTTGGCGGAGGAGCTCCTGGTCGAACACCCGGTGGGGGAGCCTTATTCGTTTTGGCCTTTGCAACAGTGACCTGTGGTGTGCCGGGAGCAACAGCCTCCCTAGCAATCCTTTTGGTGGTTGCTGATGACAATGGCTGAGAACTTGCCCTCTTCGGTGGAGGGGGTCTCACTGGCTCCTTACCACTTTTAATGGGGGATCTACCTCTTAGGTTAACAGGTGATGAGCTACGTTGGACTGGTTCAGAGGGTGTAGATGTTAAATTTCTCGGGGATCTAGACCTGTCAACGGCACCTGTCGTGCGGGATTCCGCAGCGACCCCACAGGCAGCAGATTTTGGAGATTCTGCCGCAGCACCCTCTTGCTTTCTCCACGGATGGACAATGTCCTGTGGGAACCTAGGTGAGGGCTCTGAGGTGTCTTTTGGCGACGATGCTGCTGATTTTGGGTCTTTATAATCCCTTGAGGTTATTTTTATGGTTACCTTTTGCCTCTTTGGGGGTGGCACTTTAGGTGGTCGCGATCCAAAAGTTACTGGGTCGGCTTCAATGGGCTCAACACTAGCCGTTGCAATGAACTTCCTACCAGTCTCTTGAAATCTTTGTGATGCCAGCGCAGGGTCTTCTGTGCCTTCCTCCTCGGTGTCAGGATCACGTGTGGTCAAGCTTACAATGTCCGAAGACTGTAAGTTTGGGGTGACCAACACAACCCGACGAGTACTCAAGGATGGATTCTGCCAGGCGGCGTCCTCCAACTCGTAAGGGTCGGTGCCCTCAACTTCTTGAGTCTCAGTTCCAGGAACTACCACTGGATGAGCAACTGGACGCTCTGCAGCTGTCGCGACGGAAGGTCCGGCGACCCGCACCCAAGTTCCTGCTGAATCCACACGTGTGTCTGGATAACCAGCTGCACGGAGTTCACGGGCAAGCTCAATCTGCTCCCTGGCTTCTCTAGACAAAAGATTAACAGGCAAAGGTGGGTTGGACCTATTTCTTTTGGTGTGCCTCTCCCTTGGAGATGCAGTTTTGGCAACAGGTGCTGGCTCCTCCTCACTTTCAACCTCAAAACTTTCCTCCTCTTCCTCCTGATTCCCTACCACTGTCTCGCGCGCCTTGGCAAAAGCCGGAGCTCGCGCAGCGAGCTCTTCTGGTGTTGGCGGCGGATGTTGTGGCGGCGGTGGAATATTAGAAGGGACTACAGGTGGTGGTGATGATGGGGGTGATGGGAGCTTAGCCTTAGACAAAGGGTTTACAACAGCTGGACTACTGGGAATCTTAGGGACTACTTCAATTATTTGGGTAGTATCTAAAACCTCTTGCGCAGTGGCTGATGTGTCGTGTTCTTTGGGGACAACGACTCCTTTGGGTTTATTAGATTTTGGCAAGGGATTTACAACAGGATCAGCTTTTGGAGCTTCAGGCACGGCTGCACTTAATGGAGCACTACCGGATGCTTTGGCTGCAGTCACTGTCGTGTCGCGTTCTTTGGGAACAGCGACCCCCTGCTGGTGTTTTGGCGGCTGCAAAGGCCTCGCAACAGGTTCAACCTTAGGAACTTTCGGAGTGGCTACACTTATTGGAGCACTACTGGAACCCTCGGATGCAATGGCTGTTGCGTCGCGTTCTTTGGGAACAGCGATCCCTTGCGGCTGCTTTGGTGGTGGTGGTGGCGAGGGCTTTATCACAACAGGTTTAACTTTGGGAACTTTTGGGACTGCTACAATTGGTGGAGCACTACTAAGACCCTCAGAAGAAACTACTGTTGTGTCGCGCTCTTTGGGAACGACCCCTCGCGATTGCTTTGGCAGCGAACGGGTGGACGATGATTCGTGGACACTACCGGGCTCGGACTGCTGTACAACTTGATCTGCAGAACGCAATTTGGGCTGCCAGGCAGGTGCTGGCACCTTCGGCTGCTGTGCAGCTTTGGGCGGCTCTTTGGGTTCTGGAGGTCGCACAGGCGCCGCGCCACCAGCCGAAGCCGGGGCAGCGGCCCGAGCTTTGGCTCTCGCGGGAGCGTTGGGGCCTACGTATCTATTATAATAATCCCAACTTTCTTGAGGAGGAAGTTCACTACCCAAAATGTTAAGATTAATGATACGTTTTGGAGGCAACAATCTGGCTTCTAGTGAGAGGCGGCCGTGTCCCACACCACGTCTTCGGTCTAAACCGTTGTATTGAGCCCACTCTTCGTACTCAGGCCAAAGATTAGATGTTAAAATTAGACACTGGGTTGTGGTCAAATAGTTTGCAATAGCTTCGTGGTTAGCGACTTGCCACTTTTGGTCAATGTCAACACTGTCCAAAGAATATCTACTTAACCAAAAACCACGGCTTGACCTTCCCCCTGTATTTTGATACAACCAGTTCCTAAAAGTATCCAAGTCACTAAACCAGGTCCGGATGGCTTCCTGGTTCCTTGTGGTCTGCCCACCACGCGAACCCCTTTGGCGAGTTCGCTGTCTTGTACCTGAAGACGGTGCAGAGGGAGAGTGACCGGTACGAATGGGTTCAACACCAGGCTCAACTAAGTTGGGGCTAGTGGGTGGTGCAACAAAATCAGATGTGTCTAATTGGGTATTGGGTGTCGCGACAGCGGAGGTGTCGGCGACCCCAGGTTCTGTGGATTCAGCTTTTGGATTAGAAACTTCTGGGGCTCCTAAGGGGGCTGAGTCTACACTTACACCTGGGTTATCTGTCGCGACAACGGTTGTGTCAACGACCTCAGGCTTAGCGGATGCACAGGCTGGTTCGGATGCTTCTTGGGATCCTACTGCAACTGGCTCTACACTAAGGCCTGAGTTTTGGGTCTCAGGATGGACGGATGCTGCAACTTCGGATGTGTCTGCTTCAGGACTCTTGGGGTCAACCTCAGCTTTGACAACGGCTGCACCAATTGCGTCTTCACCTAAGTTGGATGTTTCGGTACCTTCCAGTTGATCTGCAGCTTGAAAAACTATCCCAGCAGAGGATGAACTAAGTGGCTGTTGATCTTCTTCCTGTTTGCAAAGTCCTAGATCGTTATTGGTGCACTCTTCCAATCCAGAAACTTCAGAAAAAGTTATTTCACCAGCTACTCTGTCCGTCGCGGCGTTTTCGCCAGCGACCTCTGCTGAAAAATCGTCAGCTACAGGCACCTCGCTTGTCGGCTGTATGATCTCCTCCTCGACCTCACCTGACAGTCCTTGAGATTGTTCGGCTTCGGCGGGATGTTCAAGACCAGATGACAGCACGGATGCGAGGACTTCTTCAGAAGCGTCTGCCCAGGAAACGACGGGTCTGGTCACTGCTTCCACAGTCCAGGGAGCAAGCTCAACCTCTCCTGCGTCCGCTGTTCCCTCGCCCTCGTTCGCTGGAGCTTCGGCTGTCGCGCTAGAATCAGCAGCGACCTCCACAGGCACTTCTGAGGACATGCAACAATGAGCGAAACAGTGCGAAAAGTACCAGGGGCCTAAACCAGATTATGGACGGATTAGGTTACCCTTAAAAACCGGCTATACGGCTGATAACCAGTGAAAACAGGGGGACGACCAGACCAACCCAAAAGAAGGGGTAAACCAATCCGCCCATAACCCTGTTACCAAACCAAGCACTCCCGTTTTGCGGAGCACTTGAGCCAAGCGTCGACGGCATACGACCCTGACCTGGTAATTGTTAGGTTAGGGGTATCCGGCTCTAACATTGGCTACATTACTTACACCTACTAACGCTTCTAGTAAGGTGTGTCACGCTACCCTGTACATTGAGTATCAGAAGTAACTAATTGGACTAAAAAGGGACTCATAGCTAATTCGAATTATGTTGGTACTCATAGCTACATTCTGCCTACACTAGACCTACCTGCACATGCTATACATGGTGGGGCTCAGGGGTCGATATATTTCAACTATAATAATATATACCAGAAGATCCAAGGATCGTTGAATTTGTAACGTCCAAAAAAAACATGATGTTTTTCAGGAAAACACGATGTTTTCAAAATTTGCTAAATTCTGATGATGCTGCTGACATTGTGAAGTCATGATTTCTTCATATACTGCCTGCTTGTGAGTGATTTTGTGTTCCAACTTCAAACATGGGTGAACACATTCTGCACCAAGATTATTACATAGTGCCACAGTCTGACCCCTGCTGACCACCACTTTCAATCTTTTGCGCGTCCCATTCAAGAACGAATGTATCCTGCTTTTTCCCAATGTTTGTAACTGGCTTGAAGCAGTCTTTGAAGGACTCTCGTGATGATTTGAGGGGCTCCTGTTCGACGGCTTATACGGCATGCCTTTCCTATAAAATCTTCGTCGATCTGAACAGCTTGGCATAGAGCATTGGCTACGAATTCCAAGTCTGGTCTGCAAGCCGTCTCGTACATGTTGGTGAAGATGTGGTCCAGGATGTGGATCTTTGGCATGAATGGAAACATGGCAATTTGTTTTCTGAAGCACATCACTGCCAGAGCGTGGTAACCATCCAAGAACTTCAAGCCATTCATGGCAATGGCCTTTGCTTCTGCCACTGGGATCCACACGTCTGAGGAGTACAGTGACTTCAAGCAAGAACTGATGTAAGAGTTGCATTTCAAGCACAGCTTGAGAAGGTCACTGTGGTACATCTGCTCCACGTCAACATTGTTGCTGGACATGAAATGGTGAAAAAAATTTGACAAAAGGGTCGACACATGTCCTTTGGACCAGTACCCGTTTGGGAAGGTCCCTCGGTCGGGCCAGCCGATGGTGGCCTGCGAAATGGTCAAAATGTATGGCACCTTCCGCTGTTCGTCACAGAACTGGAGGTAGGCATTGGTCAAGGACTGAAAGCGACTTTCGGCACTCCCGCCACCACCGTCCATGTTGTCACTCAAAAGCGCCAAGCAACCTGCCAAAAATGACTTGGCAACTCCAAGGTGATACGCGTGCCAAAGGTCAAATGAAAACAGCCCTGGCAATTGATTTCGTACATGGGGCAATCGGCACAGCGAAGGATTACCATTGAAGGGGTTCTCCTCCCACACGGTTCTTTTCCAGGGTCGCTCAACATTCAGCCTGAGATCTTCAAAGGGCACATCGATTTGCCCCGCGCGGCAGAGGTGGCAAATTCCTCTTGGCTTTGCAGTGGCCGCTCGAGCACGCTTCTCCACATTGTGAAAAGACCGCTGCAAGTCAGCGGCTTTCACAAGCCAAGCCCAGTCCCCAACCACGTTGATGCAAGCAGCATAAAACTTTTCACCGTTCTGGTTGCAAACCCCCTGCTCCAGCATGCACAATGCATCGCATGTCATGAACTCAAGCAAAGATTTGAGCGCCATTTCATCTCGAACCATCTTGGGCAAGACAGTGGTTGGAAAGCGGTGCTCAAAAGAAGATCCGCCATAGTTGAGTTTCATGCTCAAGTATGGTCTGGTCTGTCTTGCCTTGTTGGCAGCCTCGCTGCCCAGCCCCAGCACGCTGTGCCATGAGCACACTAGGAAGGGGCTTTTTTTCTTTCCCCGCCCCTCGTCCCCATGTAGGAGAAGGGGAGCTGTCCTGCTCCAATCGCGGTCTGTGGCAAACAAACTGTGTTCGGGATGGAGTGCCCGGAAACGGGTCCAATATTCAGTCAGGATTGCCCTTTCTCGAACTGGGTCTGGGCGAGCAAGGCCGGCAACTATGTGCCAACAGTTTTTGTCAACAAGAAATTGGCACCAATCCTGCAATTTCAACGCGTGAAATTCACCTCCATAGCGTACCGCAAGTGTTTTGGGTATTTTGGTGAAAGGGATTGGAAGGGTCAAACGCAATCGTTCCACAACTTTTCGGCCACCACGTTCACTGTGTGCCTCCGAGCACCTGCTAAGCTCCGTCAGACCCCCTGATTTGCTTGCGCTTTCCACGCCTATATCCTTCACCACGCCTTGCGCAGTGCGGATAGCAGCCCTCCAAGAAGTGGCCTCGGCAGCGGGTCGACCATAGCACAAAACACATCCACGTGATCTATATATATAACATACAGTACACTGCGAATTGGTAAAATCAAGTTTATATATGCGTGCATGTGTCACCTCTGGTGCATGAACATTCTTTCACGCACAAATATTCTGGGTACTATCTCACCATCGTACATGCTTCCAAGATGTGCTGAAACAATTCAAAGTGTCACATTGCAGTCTCATGTGTGGCTGCATTAGCAGCGGCGTCCAGATTCCGCATTTGCCACAGAACTTTTTTTTGATTCGCGCAGGGATGTTGTCCAAACAGTTTGGCACACCATGCACCAAATAATATATACATGATGGCCAGCCTAAATTTCTTTTGATTTCAACGACCCTTGGACCTGACCGTTTTTGGGTCTGGCGGGTGTTTGAAAGATCTGTACACTATGTAGCACATGCATGCTCCACCCTGGATCATTTTCACTGTGTCACCTCCACGCCGAATGTTGCGGCACCCTTTGGCACCTCAATGGGTTTCGGGGTGGGATCGAGGATGCGCTGTGCAGGTCACACAGCTGCTCAAAAAAGTCAATTCAGATCGCAACATGTCTTCCATGTTTCACAATTGATGTCTTTTGAAAATTGACGCAATCATTGGCCAACAAGGCACTTTGGTACTTTTCGATAAGGGCTGCTTCCAACATTGCAGGCCCATAAGGTTCGGAAGTGATGTAAAAGACGACCATGTTGCTCCACTTTTCTTTGGGGGAGTTGTAACCGTAAAGGCTATTCCCCCAACGCCATACTGCATCATGAGTGTAGCCTATCTTGAAGATCATAGGAAAATTTCTATGATAAAGACCGTCGATCACATTGATAGCATGACATAACACACCGCCAGCAAGTGCACCATGTTTGGGAAGCCGGAATGCAATGCACTCCTGCGCTGCTGCTGCTTCCAAAATCATGGTTTGCAGGCCTGGTTGGGCCAGCAACTCTGGGGGTAAGCATTCTCGCCATTTGGGGCCACCGTGAAAAACACATCTATCATCCAGTTTCCGGGATAGTTCGGGGTCTTGAGCTTGACACGAGCGATCATTGGTATCCCCAAGGCTCACAGCTGACCGCCATGCATAGGGACCATCGGATTCCTGAAGCAATCGTGAGTTGAACCAATATTTTCGCACACAAGGTTTCGGTGCATACGCATGCCTACAAAATTTGCAGAGTGTATGCACTTATGTAGTTAAAGCCGAGTGTCGGAACGGTGGCACGAAAGCAAATCAATTAGTTCGTCTTCAGGGCTCTCCTCATATGGGTCACCATGGCTGGAAGAGGCCATGCTAAAGTGATCTTTGCAAACGTCATGAAAATGTGTGAAATGGTTTTCATGCGTTCTCACAGTGTTGGTTCATATCCTGAAGCAATCTTGCCATACAATATGAGTTTAAAGGGTTAGGGAATTTTGGAATATGATCGAACGACCTTTATGGATTCAAACATGTTCCATGCGCGTTTCTTCAAACTGCATGGATTTGTTCCAATGAAGATCCCACCCAATGGCTGCAGCAAACTGCGGGAGGTGTTGAATCAGAAATGCCAAGACATCCAACGCAACGCTTGCCAATGAGGTCACGACTCCTTCACCGACATCGCCGGCGATGGTTCTGACTGCAGCGCCAGCTCCTCTGTCACCTGGCTCAACCGATGGAAATTGGAGGTACAGGTTACCTCTTTTATAAAGTATATAATCGATGACCCTAAAAATATGCCAGATATGCCAGTATATATAGAAATAATGAAATTCCTTTACTTCGAGTTATCCCCACCATGAATCACCATGACATTTATACGTTTTGTTGCTGGCAAATCTTCTGGCATTGTATCTGACATATCTTCTGGCATTTTATCTGGCATATCTTCTGGCATTCTATCTGGCCGTTGAGGTCCAGCGGTGGGCACTGAGCTCGGAAGGTCCCAAGTTGAGGTCCAGCGGTGCGCACTGAGCTGGGAAGGTCCCAGGTTGAGGTCCAGCAGTGCGCACTGAGCTGGGAAGGTCCCAGGTTGAGGTCCAGCAGTGCGCACTGAGCTCCGAAGTTGGCGAAGAGCTTGGCCAAGAGTTGGCAAGCTATCAGTGGACGTGGAAGTGGAGGCAGAGGTGGTAGAAGAGGAGGAGGACGCGGAGGAGGAGAAGGAGGAGGAAGAGGAGGAGAAGAACAATTCTGATAAAATCTAACAACCCTCACCTGGCAGGTGGGGAAAAAGAAATGATGGAGATACATGCAGAAAAATAAAGACAAACAAGCAAATCGATTGAAATGCAATAGAGGGATGTCCGTGCAATGCAAGATCATTTTTCTCCCACACTCCACGACGCTCACGGTGCTGTGCGCCAACGAGACTCCCACCGCCAGCTGGCTTGCCGGGTCAGTTGAAACAAGGTATTTACAATCAAGAGCCACAAATCCAAAACAACATCCAGAAATTTAGCAGGTGGTATGGGCCAATGGCTTTACCTACATAGTAAACCAAGACGGTGAAAGTTAACGCACAGGTCGACTCATAGCGCTATTTGAGTGAGCTATGCAGACCATCCCCAAAAAGCAGGTTCTATCCCGCACAAGTGTGCAGGTTTCTTGCCCCTACCGGTCTGAAGCTGCACCCAGGAATTTCAAATCTAAAATCATTTGGTCTTTTTGGCCTTTTTGGATTTCTGGTGTGGTTTCTTTACACCATCTTCACCATCACCCTGAGATCCACGTCTCTTGCTACCCGAGCTAGGTTCACCCTCATTTTCCTTCCCCTTACCTTTCCTTTTATCATCCTTCTCCTTGTCCTTACCCTTCCTCGGAGCCGCTTCCTCGGCATCCTTCTTCTCGTACTTCTTCGCTGCCCTGCAGTGCGGGTCATGAAGATACATAAATTGGCAGAGAAATTGAGGGGTTGGTATATGATATTATAAAATGCTGGTATACAGTTCTGTTTAAGATGGGGTGGACACAGGCTCAACTTCTTCATGACAAATCTCAATGGCAACATCATGTACTGCTTTATTTTAATCAATGGTCTTTCGAACAAGATGCTCCTTGTAGCCCTAAAGGCCTCTTGCATCACAATCTAGCTGAGGCTGCTGGCTTTGTTTTCATCTCCGCGGCTTTGGCCGCAGACGACCTTGGCGAGGCTGACTATGAGGATCAGCTTGTGGGTTAGGGTGACAGGTGTAAACAACATGTGAATCGCCTATGTGCATCATTAAAAAGATAGCGCTATATAATTATCATTTATATAGTGCACATTCGATGGACGCTGATGTGATCATTTACTATCATTTACTGAGGCAACTACGTCATAGTTCCAGTCTTGATAAGGTCGGTAGCTTCCTTCACAAACCTTGGAATCAAGGCTGAAGGTGAAATGTACACGAATGATTATCAATGAAAGTAACCAAACGATGCCATATTGAACTCCATAAAGGTGACTTCATTCATCATAAGACATCACTCCAAATAAGCCGGGTAACGTACCCTTGAAGTTTGAAAGCTCACCTCGCGACATGCATTCCTGAGCCTTGTCATAGTCGGCATCCAACTTCAACAGTTGCTGCTTCAGCTGGGCTGAGTACCTGAGTCACGCGCATGACCATCCCAATTAGAATCTTAAGAGTCACATGTATGGACACAATTTTTTCGATTTCAGTCGGATACGCATGCATGAGTACAGAAATAGACCCAAGTGAATCTATTACAGATAAAGTACCCTTGCATGGTGGTGTTGTTCTTGTAGGAAGTATCAACATCACGGATCAAAGAGCGAAGTTTGCCGCATGAGCTCAAAACGGCACTCATGTAAGTCTGCAAGGACTGCTTTGTCTGGCAACGGCAGGTGGCTATAGTCCAGGACGTATATAAGGATCGATGTGTGGTTACAATTGGTACGGCTTCAATAGGATGTGTGAAGGAATACCCTTACCCTTTTGGTCGTTGAACACTAACCACCAAATCAATTCTACTTAGACCGACCAATCCTGAATAGCGTTTCTATTTCCATTTGCTTGCATGCATGATTGAAAGATAAAACCAATTAGTTTCATCATGTGAAAAATTATTAATCTAATTCATGGTTCATGGCATAGGCCTCCATCTCCTGAGCATCCTCAGGGGCCGAATTGGCCCCCCTATCAGCCGTCACCCGGTCTGCCATGGCAGCGAGGCCATCGAATTCATTGGGGTCAACAGTGGGCCCTTCGTCCACCTGGAAGGCAAGCAGTGAGTCAGATTGGAAGAGGTATTAACAGGATGGTAGACACCTTGGAGACTGGAATCTTGAGGTGCGATGTAATTATATAAAATATTATAAATAAATACAATTCAGGAACCGATGATATCCGATGATGATCAAGAATCCATCCCAAGATAACATCCATCATTGGAAGTGGGTGTACATCAATATCAATGGGGCTGTCAATTATATATAGACATCCAGGTATTGATTGGGGTATTGAGATTTTGATTGATTGGGGTATCGAGATCATGGGTCCCGCCTTCTCAGCCTTTTTATGGATTTCCTCGGTGCTGCGACTCAGCTCGCTTTGAGCTCGTTCTTTTGTCACCACTAGGAACTCTTCGGCGTTGTCGTATCGATTACGCCTCTGGCATTCAAATGCGCCAAAGACTCTCGGCAACCATTTATGAAATGTATATAATATCATGCATTGATTGATTGGATAGCTGCAATCTATTGTAAAGAAATGTGGTCAGTCCTGCAGTGAGTGTCTTTTTTTGCGAGACATGCCTTCTTTGCTCCATCAATTCGGTTCCTTGGAAAATCGATGATAAAGAATAGCAATCAAGAACATCGGTCGGTAGTAACATTTGTACACCCATTTCAACATGTAAACCTCGAGGCCTGAAGTCAACATAAATTCTTTGCATTGGGTGATGGATACTCAGTGTCACATAAAGGGTTTCTATTATGATTAATATCCAAGAATCGAGGACCATTTCAGATCTTCCTTCATCTCCTTCTCAGTCAACCACTCTTGGTCCACCCAAGTCGTGTGACTTGAGCGCTTCTTCACAATGATTTCCAGGGATGAGATGAACTTGTCCTAGCCATTCTCAAGTGACCCAAAGAAATAAGATGTTGAAACTGGCTGGGTGTTTTAACATAATGCTTGCAACAAACATGAATGGTTGATACCCGGCCTTGCACCAGTTACAATCCATAAACAACTTGGCGGTCTCATTCTGCGGTCGGGTTTTCCACTCAGATTTGACCCAAGCGGGCAATTCTAAGTCCCTCCGAGAGCGATGATTTGCGCACATACGTCGGAGCCTTGCATTTGCAGCCTCCCGCAGTTTCTCCTGCAGGGGACATGCATGAAAGTACATAGCGATGCGTATCTCAAGCATCCTTGAATATACGTTTTCGTTCACATATGATGGTGGACGATCTGGATACACAACTGCATGCATAAACACGCATAGCACACATATGAATAATACATTAGCCACATACATAGGGCACAGTAACTTGTTGATTGGCAACAAAATGCACCATCCCACCAGGTTCATCGCACAATGTCCTGGCGAGTCAAAGGACGCCGGGGCTTGGGTTTGTTCTCGTTTGACTTGTTCTCTTCTGGTTTGGTACCTTCTGGAGTTTTCTCTGCCAGTTTGGGGCTAGGCTGCAGCTCTGGCAATTCACTGGCTGGTGTTGCTGGCTGTGACATCTGTGACGCTGTTGGGGTGACCACTGGCGTAGCTTCACTACCAACCTGCCGAGCAGGATTCTGATGATTTGGTTTAACAAAACACATAGTTGGCTACTTGCATCTTGTAAACACTGTGGGTCACCTCCGCCCTGCCTGTTTCGGGTGTCCTGTTGCGGCTGCCACTTCTTCTGGAGTGGCCTGTCGCCGGTCGGTGTAAAAGATTAGCAGTAGAGACCCCCACACCTTGGTATTGAAAATTCACTTGAAAGAAGAAACTTCGTTCTTGAAGCACATGTTTTTTTTGAAACTTGCGGGGTAATGGAATGGAAGGTCATGTTTGCAGGATGGTCCTTAACCAAGAATGTATTTGATTTTCAAGCACGTACATGCCTTGATGGAGATATTTTACAAGCAACTCATGAGCTATAAAAAGCAAGTACCAGTTTCATATGATACCAATTGAATCCAATTAAGAATATTCAATTATATAGCTTATTGTTGACCACCCCTGGAAACCAACCCGCAGGAACATCGCCTCCAATGTCTCCAACTCTTGCGGCGCAGGTGGCGGAGGCTCCTGGGCCCGAGGCAGTAAGGGCCACACACGGCATGCACGTTTGGACGTGAAAATCAAAGCGATATGTTCATGTTCAATTCTGTTCATTCTAGCTTCAAATATTAAAACATACTATATAAGTTTATATATACTTTTTTTCCCCAGCTGCCAGGTGAGGGTTGTTAGATTTTATCAGAGTTGTTCTTCTCCTCCTCTTCCTCCTCCTCCTTCCTCCTTCTCCTCCTCCACGTCCTCCTCCTCTTCTACCACCTCTGCCTCCACTTCCACGTCCACTGTTGCCTTGCCAGCTCTTGGCCAAGCTCTTCGCCAACTTCGGAGCTCAGTGCGCACTGCTGGACCTCAACCTGGGACCTTCCCAGCTCAGTGCGCACTGCTGGACCTCAACCTGGGACCTTCCGAGCTCAGTGCGCACCGCTGGACCTCAACGACCAGTCAGCATGCCACATAGAATGCCAGAAGATATGGCAGATAGAATGCCAAACGATATGCCAGATAGAATGCCAGAAAGTATATCAGATAAAATGCCATATAGAATGTCAGATAGAATGCCAGAAGATATGCCAGATAAAGTGCCAGAATGTTTGCCAGATAAAGTGCCAGAAGATTCGCCAGATGATATGCCAGAAGATATGCCAGATAGAATGACAGATAGAATGCCAGAAGATATGCCAGAAGATATGCCAGGTAGAACGCCAGAAGATATGGCAGATAGAATGCCAGAAGATATGCCAGATAGAACGCCAGATAGAATGTCAGATAGAATGCCAGAAGATATGCCAGATAAAATGCCAGAAGATATGCCAGATAAAATGCCAGAAGATATGCCAGATAGAATGCCACAAGATATGCCAGATAGAATGTCGGAAGGTATGCCAGATAAAGTGCCAGAATGTTTGCCAGATAGAATGCCAGAAGATATGCCACAACATATTGCAGAAGATATGCCAGGTAGAATGCCAGAAGATATGCCAGAAGATATGCCAGATAGAATGTCAGAAGATATGCCAGATAAAATGCCAGAAGATATGTCAGATAGAATGCCAGAAGATTTGCCAGTACAAAACGTATAAATGTCATGGTGGAGATAACTCGAAGTAAAGTAATTGTGGTGTGTTCTTGTATATGGCAAGGGCGGTCGTAAATCATGAGATTCAGTTTGATGTTGAAGCGAGGGTCCCTGGTAGATTCTGCAGCAACTCGAGCTTTCGCAGCTTCAATCTGTTGTTCTAAATCCTCGCGGGGTGGGCGGGCAGTGAAGTCACTCTCGCAGGTTTTCGAAAAAGGCTCTGCAACATGATCATAGTTTTCAATGAAACATATTTTGACCATGCAAGGTATGTACGCCAAAAAATCCTTAGTCATCTGAAGTAGTTGCTGTTCTTGATCTCGAATTTTGTCTTCTTCATCTGCTAGATTTGCTAGATGCTGGACACCATCGGATAGGGTGGCGCAACTCCAAACCCGGGTGCTGCCAGTTTCCATTTTGGAATCCACTGACATTGGATCGCGGGCCAGCGTCGGTGATGGATCTTACCAAAACTTCACGCTGTAAGCCAAGAACACGTCAAAGCTTTGAACAAGTGATTGCAAACACAAAACACATTTCCATCAACTCAAGTTGATCAAACAAATTGTCACATCGCAGAATCTTACACGCAGCTATTCATTTGAACCCATTTTTCCCATAGCGGTGACCTGTAGTAGTCCTACAAAATGAGTTGAAAAACTCACTTGGGACCAAGTGGAGCCAGAGGGCTTGAACCCATATTTTTCCTACGGGTTCCTACGGGTTATTTACGGGTTCCCTACGGGTTCCCTACGGGTTACCAAAACACGATGTTTCAAGATTTTACCATGAAAACACGATGTATTCCTAAATCCGCTACGGGTTCACTACGGGAAAAGACGGGTTCCCTACGGGTTCCCTACGGGTTCCCTACGGGTAAAGACGGGTTCTGTGTATCATCCCAGTTGGATTTTGCAATATTTTGCCCAAAAAGCAGTCAAATTGGATTTGGATCGTCAAAGTTGGTCAAAATAGTTCAAAATATTAGTTTGGATCTGGTTCGGAAAAGGCTACGTTTTGAAATATCACCAAATGACTGGCAACCTTCCACCCCCACGGCTCCTGGTGCAATGAATTGCCCGTCTGGGCGCTAGTCATGAAAATGTGTACTTTACAATTCCTTTGGGATAAAAGGCCTCCATGTATGAGGGATGACTAGGTACTTTCCCTTCCGCAAATAATTGAAAGCATCCTTCAAATTCCCAAAGCTCAGCTCTCCAGGCTCATCTTCCATCAGCTGGAAAGTCTCCAAAGCAGGCGGAAGAGCAGAGGGTAGCGGAACTCCGCGGGCCGTGGAAACCAGAGATTCAAACAGGTCCACAATAGCGAACCCGAATCTCACCGTGTATTCCCTTAGTTGATGTGGATTTGGCCCAGTACCAAAAGGGGACATGTATGCACGCACAGGCTAGGCTAGGATGGTCTTACAAGATAGTTTTAATTGAAGGTATCCTTTTTGGGTGACCAAATGGATTTAGCCTTTTTGGGGGACCAAATGGACTCGACCCAGTTTCAGGTAACTGTGTATGTCGCATGCAAATAAATTGAGAACCCCAAACTGCGTCAACCTAATGACAAAATCATTGTTGGATTTTTCCCACATGATGACAACGAAACAAAAATATGAAAAACATGAAATCAAATTCACACTGAGTGTCTCCGTTTTCTTGAGAGCCTTGGTTCCTTTGTAGCAGGTTTTACCAGCTTTATTTTTATAAACAATGGCCGTCGGGGCCCCACCCTCTTCGATGGATTTGCGTTTCCACCCGGTCAGAGTGCCTCTGTCCAGTTTGGATACATGGGTCGAATTTGCGTATGCCCAGTGCCTCTTTGGCGTTCTTGACGAGTAGTGTCGCATCCACCAATGGACCTTTGTCACCTGAGCCAGATGGCCGGTAATTAAGCGTATTGTTAAGGTTTCCATCCAAAATAAATGAAAACGGTAATGTACTTACTATATCAGAACATGGCTTTCATCAGGATTTGAGACGGCTGTTAATGATGAGTCAACTGTCATCAGGATTTTGATCTGTAGTGATTAATTCCAGAAAGATCGAAATGAAAACCTTAGACCCCTACAGCGCTACCACCATAGGCATAGTAGAGTTTGCACAGGAATTCCCGATAGAAGGGGAAGTACTGAAGCAATGACCCAGACGGCTGCTCAAGCAGCCAGCATCCACCCAAGGCTGTTGTCAACAATAGAAGGTATGTTGTCCTTAGTTGGCAATACAAAACGAAGGTGGTTCATCAAGATTAATCTCATACTAAAACCCAAATGTGAAACATCACTTCCCGATGGGACCCATCCAAGTTGGAAAACCAAATCCTGCATTGCACAGTATATCACCAAATATATTTTAAAGTATGGCCTTTTCAGTACCTTCCGTTTTCATTCAGAAAAGGTTCCGCACAGCCATGCAGTTTGAAAGGGAAACGCTGGGATATTCCATGAAACCTAGACTGTTGTTGGCACTTCGTTGGGATGTGCCTCTATTGATCCCGGTCCACGATGCACACTTGATGGCGAAGGTGGAGAGAAAACGCCGGCTGCGGCACTTAAGCAAAGTGCACACACCCAGACTCAGTTGCACGGAGATGGGGTGAGATGGGTGAGGCTTGGCGGGGAAAAGGAACCGTGTTTCTGTAAAGGCATTTCCCATGAATGGGGGGATGGTTTCATAATCTCTGAAGTGGTGACTCGAATCATTCCAAGCGAATACTCAAACAAATCAAGCTGCATATGACACAAACCCTTTCTAGTTAGACATCTCATATCTCATGTGTATCCAGTATGCAAGAGTGATAGCTAGCCCAGGGTTTCCCATACACATATGCAATCATGATCACGTCAAAACAAAAAGTGATGCTTTCAGATGTTTATGTTCATCATATCAGTAACCCAGCTTCTTAAACATACATAATGTTAAGCAAAATGTTTCAGTCCATCCCAGGCTCAACATGACCAAAATGAGATGCCTACAAGGGCATGTACGGTGAACACCCGTTCTTATTTTAAGAAATTTATGACGTCAAATTGTATATATGAAACATGGTCATCAATCCAATCTGGGCAGCCAATTTGCAGCTATACAGTGTCAAAGTAAAATGAGAAACATGAAACTGTTTTGTTCTTGAGTGCACGCATCAACCATTTGGTATTTCTTTGCAACGTGAAAACAGTCATAAACAAACTTGAATGAACATGTTAGCCAGAAAAAAAAACTTGCATCGCCTGGGTTGGCAAATGTCAGGTCTCCGTCGTTGCATGGATACACAAATTCGACTCCTGTACATGTTGAGTATTGTTCAGTAAAGTTCCACATCTTAAATTGAACCAAGATTCCAGAAACCAGCCGCCGACAATATATCCATACAGTTGCTACGGTGGTTCTCCGACCCATTCACTTTATAGAGCAGGTCAAGACTTGCCGTGCGGATTCCTGAGGCCCTCATGCATCGAGACAAGTTTGCCTTCCCTGCATAGAACTCCACGTAGTCGAACTCCTGGTTGGCGAGCGAGAAGTAAGTAGGAAACCAATCGGCTGATGCATGTTTAACTCAGTTCGATCGTATGTATGTAAAGTAATGGGCCCTTGAGTACGTGCAAGCTAACCAACTCGAGATTCTTGTCACATGAGTGTGAACATATGAAAATCAATTCGTGCATGCATAAGACATCTATACTGTATCAGATCATATCTTAATCTGTATGCGAATGCGGTATGTGGTATGATCTCCTCACCCAGCTTCAGGGTTTCGGTCCAAAGCGTAAGCATGATGATCATACCGAACACCTGTGCCACTGCCATTGGAACTCAAAATGTGGAGTACTCGCATTTGAACCTATGGAAAGGAAACGCGATAGCCTTTGCATTTTTCCCCAGCTTCCAGGTGAGGGTTGTTAGATTTTATCAGAGTTGTTCTTCTCCTCCTCTTCCTCCTCCTCCTTCCTCCTCCTTCTCCTCCTCCGCGTCCTCCTCCTCTTCTACCACCTCTGCCTCCACTTCCACGTCCACTGTTGCCTTGCCAACTCTTGGCCAAGCTCTTCGCCAACTTCGGAGCTCAGTGCGCACCGCTGGACCTCAACCTGGGACCTTCCTAGCTCAGCGCGCACTGCTGGACCTCAACCTGGGGCCTTCCGAGATCAGTGCGCACCGCTGGACCTCAAAAGCCAGATAGAATGCCAGATGGAATGCCAGAAGATATGCCAGATAGAATGCCAGAAGATATGCCAGAAGATATGTCAGCTAGAATGCCAGAAGATTTGCCAGTAACAAGACGTGTAAATGTCATGGTGGGGATGACTCGAAGTAAATTACTTTTTGTTTGCATCATCATTTTACATTTCAATCAACAACTTGGATCGATATCGGATACGCCAATGGCTTTGAGCCCCTGACCTTGGGGCACCCCAGTTTCCATAGGCTGTAGAACAAAGCATCTAGCTGAGGTGAATCAACTTTGTCTCTCCCATTCATGGGCGAGGCAGGGCTTGCAACAGACCACGGGAGTGAATCAAAAGGTGATTCCTCTGAGCCTGAAATCCTCGTTGCCGTGAATGCAGCTGAGAACTGTCCAAAATCAAAGTCTCTGAATTTAAACTTGATTCTATACAGTTGAAGTTGCTGAATATGCGGTATATCAACTGGATTGGTGTAGACTCAAACAAGTCAGTTCGACCGCCTTTCCTCTTATGTTTTCGGATGGACAGCCGCACTGACCACACCCGACCCCGCGAGCCAGGCATTTCACATCGGCTCCATCAGGCATGATGGATGGCCTCCATGAAGGGGGGAGTGGAAGGTTGACATCGGGTTACTCATCAAAATCTAATTCCACACTATGCAACAATGAAAACAGTTCATAGCAGTTCAGAAGCCATCACTTTTTCACCTTGAGATCAAACTGGCAATCAGCAGTCTATGTACTGAAAAGAATCATCCGTGAAAGTTGAACGGCATGTTGTGCAGCCATTCATGAGAGAACCCCAAATGGCACACAGTGCCCACGCCCCCTGTTGCACCGTAGCAAGCTAGTCAGCTGTTTGATGTCAATCACTGATTTTTCAACGTTAAACCCGAAGCTATACAAACCTCTCGCATTGAAACAGTCATGAAAACTCAAAAGCGTGGTAAGAGTATTGTACGGTGACCAAGGAGGAAGGAGCACAAAAAGTGCACCATAGACATTGCCCATAAGTATATTCCCGGGAAGCCGGCTGCGCACCAATCAGCTCACCATGCTACCCTGAAGCTATACACGCAGACCCAAATTTCAAAGCTCAATCCTCTTCCCCGCCAGCCCTTCGGCGCAACATCTCAAAGGCCATGCGCCCACAGCGCTTGAGCGTCTTCTCAGTGTGTGGGCTTTTGCGCTCCTAGTTCAAAGCCTAGGCGCGGGGGAGCGAGAGATTGTAAAGGTGAGTATGGGGCAAGACACATAATCATGTTAATCAGTACCAGTCATTAAAGAAACATTTTCATGTATCCCCATTTGTTAAATCAAGTTCCATGCCATGTTGCTCCCATCACCCAATACTGAAGAAAATCAGAAAGAAACATATGTTTATTTTTTCTCCCAGGGGCAGTCATGTACGCAATCTTTGCACTGATTGCCATCTTCCATGGCTCAGGGGACCAAAGGTTATTGAAAGAGCAATGATGACCATCCCTGCCCTCTGCAACAATTTTCAGTCCACATCCACATTTGCTCCAATAGAGGTTGAGGGAATGTTCTTCCAACCCACTAAGCATCCCTTTGATCTTTTTCTTGTAGGAATCACTTTGCGGGGAATCACTTTCATCGAAGTTCATAGCGAAGTCAACCAGCATTTGGGCCAGCTCTGTGTCAGCTGGATCAGCTGGGGTGTGCGCAGGGACCTCACTCCCACGTCCCCTTGCTCGGGACTTTGCCTTGGGTTTCGGCTTCGCCGCAGCTGCTTTTGGTTTTCTTTCTTTCACCTGTTTCCCCTCAACAGCACCTTTGGGTTTCCTTGCAGCAGACTTGGCTGCAGTCCTTTTCCCATGAGCACCCGAAGAAGCAGGTGCAGCCGATGCTGAACCAGACGGTTCCTTCTTACGTCGTGTCTGCTTCTTGTTGTTTGATGTGTCAGGATCGGTGTCAGCCAAAGGTACAGACTTACGTTTGCGCCCTGGCTTTTCCCCCCCAACCTCAGTCACATCAGTGTTTCCACGAGAAGAGGAAGCAGCGGCAGCAGCACTGCGCAAAACCCTTCTCCCACGATGAACCTTCTTTTGGGGTGTAATCGTCTTGCTCTTCCGCGCTTTCTTACCCTTCCGTTTTCCGGCCCCCCTCTTGCCCTTCTTCCTGGACGATTTGACTGTTGACTTGAAAGCCAACTGGTCAGTTCGAAGAAGGACTGCAGCACCAGGTACTGCAGACTCCTGGAGAAGGACCAATGGCCACCATCAGTTGCATTGTTCTCATGCATGTGTACATGAAGGTATATGATTAAGCATGCACATCGGTAGCCGCCTTTGATTCTATAGCTTGTCAAAAGGTATGCGCTTCTGTACTTGAGCGTTATGGGAACCACTCGTCAACTTAAAGATGCGCTCACTTGTATTTATCTATCATCACTTGATTGCGAAAATGACTTGGTTGATTTGTTCCCAACCTGCCAGGTGAGGGTTGTTAGATTTTATCAGAGTTGTTCTTCTCCTCCTCTTCCTCCTCCTCCTTCCTCCTCCTTCTCCTCCTCCGCGTCCTCCTCCTCTTCTACCACCTCTGCCTCCACTTCCACGTCCACTGTTGCTTTGCCAACTCTTGGCCAAGCTCTTCGCCAACTTCGGAGCTCAGTGCGCACTGCTGGACCTCAACCTGGGACCTTCCGAGCTCAGTGCGCACCGCTGGACCTCAACTTGGGACCTTCCGAGCTCAGTGCGGACCGCTGGACCTCAACGGCCAGATAGCATGCCAGAAGATATGCCACATAGAGTGCCAGAAGATATGCCAGATAGAATGCCAGAAGATATGGCAGATAGAATGCCAAACGGTATGCCAGATAGAATGCCAGAAGGTATGCCAGATAAAATGGCAGATAGAATGTCAGATAGAATGCCAGAAGATATGCCAGAATGTTTGCCAGATAGAATGCCAGAAGAATTGCCAGATGATATGTCAGATAGAATGCCAAAAGATATGGCAGATAGAATGCCAGAACATTTGCCAGAAGATATGCCAGGTAGAATGCCAGAAGATATGCCAGATAGAATGCCAGAAGATATGGCAGATAGAATGCCAGAAGATATGCCAGATAAAATGCCAGAAGATATGCCAGATAGAATGCCACAAGATATGCCAGAAGGTATGCCAGATTGAATGCCAGAAGATATGCCAGATAAAGTGCCAGAATATTTGCCAGATAAAGTGCCCGAATGTTTGCCAGATAGAGTGCCAGAATATTTGCCAGATGATATGCCAGAAGATATGCCAGATAGAATGCCAGAAGATATGCCAGATAAAATGCTAGAAGATATGTCAGGTAGAATGCCAGAAGATTTGCCAGTAACAAACGTATAAATGTCATGGTGGGGATAACTCGAAGTAAAGTAATTTGATTTTACATCGGGCCCACAGTGGGCATTTCCAGTTCTCAAGTTAAGAGATGCGATCACTATGGTATGAGCCAAGGTGACAGGTGACACTATATTTATAAAACTTCTTCTTGTGCATATGAAGCTGGCATACCACCCCTTCAGTCCTCAGCAGCCTCAGCATGGCCAGGTCCATGCAAATCCACAGCAGCAGATGGAGGAGGCAGAGTGGGCTGAGGGGCTTTCTCTGGCTTGCACTGGTCCTTGAACTTCTTCCGGTTTTGGTCGGCAGTCAAGCCTGGAGATGCCACTGCGGGAGGTGACTTTGGGACGTCCGCATTCATGATATCGATGGGCTGCGTCTCCAAGTTGTCAGCATGCCCACGGACAGGGGTTGGCAATGCCCGATCTTTTCCTGGAAAACGTGACAAGCCAACTTGGGTCATCATGATTCATCACGATTCATCATGTTTTGAAATCAGTTCGACAATATCGATATGATACGTGATTTCATCTGTTCAGTTTACAGTAACAAAGGGTGAACATAAAAAATGGAATAAACTGCAATTGCGATGCAATGATGGTATAGCACAAAGTAGTGGATATGACTTTTCGTTTCAGTTTCATCTTTTAGTATATAACTTCAATTTGTTTTGGACATCTTACCAGACACTTCGGTTTCTGTAGATCGAACCCAAGATGGTCCTGAACTCTTCGGTCGTTGGGATGGTTCCATCGGTTCAGCCTTCATCTTTGCAATGGATGCGTTGAGGTGCCGCTTCCTCTCTTGCAACCTTAATTGTTCAGGTGAGAGGCACCAAAAGGGACAGAAGATTCCAAAGAACTATACGATAGACATGCATGACTAAAATATCAGATCGCAAAGTATAAAATAAACTATATATATATATAGGACCAAACCTGAACCATCATCAAAACTCAAACCACCAAAGGCAGATCACCAAGTAAGGGTGAACCTTGAACGCACCACCATTCACCCCTTTTAGTGCTGAGAAAGTGACGCTTGCAATTGGGACTTGGCAGCCGCCAATGATTGGACCATTGCCTGAAGATCTTGATCAGCTTTGGCAAGTTGAAGATCCGAATCACCTGCGGTAGCTATGGTTTCTTTTGGGGATACATGACGAACGTGGGAAAACTACATAGATTGAAATCGATGGGGGCATGCGCTACTTCTCGGCTTTCCCCTTTCTATGATTGATAAGTTCTTGATTAAATGGTTTAACATCATTTTGCTTGACCAGAATGCCCACAAACAGTTGATCAGCATAAGATGCTACAGTAATTATCCATGGAACCTTTTTTGATGATCCAATGGACTACTAAACATTCACTTTCATGAGCTCCTATCTAATCACCCCGGTCACCGTGAGACGCCTTCCAACGGACCAGGCGATGGCAAAGAAGCCGAGAGAGAATTTGCTGCCGAGTCTGGCGAAGGACCGCGGGTCGTCTCTGGAGCTGGATGGGCGGGTGTGGCCACGGTGGCTCCCGCAGATGAAATTGGATGGCCATCTCCAAAAAGAGGCAATGAATCTGGGGCCATAGGCTGGGGTTGGTCTGGAATGTCTTGGCCCCGGATCTCATCATTGATGTCCTGGTCTTGAGATTCCGCATCACTCCCATCACTCCCATCATCATTACTGCCACTGGTGCTGCTTGCAGCATCCTCGGCGTCGTACGCATCAGGATCAGGTTTCTGCTTTGATTCCATCAGTGCCTGTCAAGCAGGCATCCATAGATTCTTTCGGTGTATGCAATGGTGAAAGGTGATTATATGTGATTATCTAAGTTGTCGCATGATGTTGCATGATGATGTTGTATGATATGGCCATGGTAGAATATACATAGCGCACGATGTTTTGTTCCATGCATCTGAACTTCTTAACATATGAACTTCTTCAACCAAAGGTCTCAGTTGATTGAAAAACATAGAGAACCACATTGTAACCATATGAAACTGAGCTGAAGATCCATACGGGGAAGCAGCGCCTTCCGCGCATCTAATTTTGCTTGGTGCTTCCTCCTCACTTCCATCACCAAGTCCTAGCCACCCCCGCATCGGCTGGGGCAAACGGTTTCACAACACATGTGTCCAGCGAGAACAGTTTCTTGATGTTATAATTTGTAACCCTCATGGGCCCACTCCATGTGTTGATCTTGGAACCCCTCCAGAAGCAGCATATCCTTCAAGTCCGGCTTCAGGATGAGGCAAAGCTCCTGGAAGTTTTCAACCTGAAGGACAGAGACAGCTGGGCATAACTGGTGTCTAGGGGCATGGGCATGGGTCAAACTCTGTTTCCATTTCCATGAGTTGAGCCGTGCCGGATTTAGAGATCAATTGCATGCGTCACCAAATGACATCAAACGGATGAACCCTCTTCAGCATAAGATGATAAGACAGCAATGATGAAGTCCACGGGGGTTCCACCAAAATGATTAAACCAAGTAGCTGTGCTCACCTTCTTGGTGCGCACCTTCATCTTCACAAACGAGCAGAACTTGCGAATCATCCAGCCATCACCCATCACCACCAGGTCATCTGGTAACGTGCTACATTTTTCATACAAATGTGTGATCTCTTCCTTGAGCCGGTCAATGCCTGGTTGAGGCATGCCAGGTGTTTGTGCCATTCGCTCTACGGGAGGCTTCAAGGTGTCAAAGATGTGTTGATGATTCACACTTTTCACATTTTCCGTGATACTTGATGGGAACAACACTGCCGCATTCTGTTGACGCAGATGGTCCCGTATCGAGGAAAAGTTTTCCCACTCTGAAGCCAAGCCATCCAAACCAAGCTTTGGCTTTGCATCATCCTCAACGGAGGCTGAACTCATGGCAGGGCTAACCTAAGCTGACACCTATGCCAACAAGGTCCCAATTGAGCAAAAACGATTTCTCGAGGGAAAGGCCAGCGCATGGCAGTAAAAAGAGGTTGAACCATGTAGAGTTCTAGCATGTCTTGCCTCAAACTCTCAAACACATGAAGCTGCTTTGCAGGACTCTAGCTGGCCTGAAACAGCTGCGCTGCAACCCACACGGCGCTGTCAAAAATGGGCCGCAATGGAGCCGGGATTGGTTGTCACAATTGCCACTGCATGAGTTGAAAGGATTTGATGAAATCCTTGTTCTTCCTATTGTGGACTGTATCTTTCAACCATGTTGATCATAAATGATATCTTAAAATCAATATCCTGATCCTGATGCAATTTCTGTGGGCCCACCACCACATCCACCACACCATGAATGGTGTAGAGCCATCCTGTTTGAGAGGCGGCTTGGATAGCGAAGAGAATCAATGGATGTGAGAGTATAGTGAAGGCTATAATATCTATATTGCAAAGGATTATAGATGACATTCCCAAAACACTATGTTTTTTCAGAAAACACGATGTTTTTACAATACCATTGTGAGAACATGATGTCTCCAAAAAGAGTCGACAAATTCTAAGGTTCCAGGTTCTTTAGGTATATATATATACACACACTCATCGTTGTCGCTTCATCCCCCGTTCATATCCCATCAAACGACAACCGTTACCAAAAAAGCTGGCTTAAGTCCCCGTTTCTTCATGCTGGCTTAAGATCCATTCATATTCAAGTATCCATCTAATTTCAATGAAGATCCACAAAGATCCTACCACTAGATGTCCATTACTAGGGCTCATAACCACCACCTTGAAGCCTCAAAACCTCGATTTTTGAGGGCACGAAAGATGTTTTTTTTGATGTGGCATGGAAGCTATCTTGTTAATCACTTAAGTGCAAGGTTCAGGCAACATGATGTGCATGTCATTTTGGGTGATCCCTTTTCCAGTGTATTTGCTACTTTGTTGCAAGCACAATATTTGGTGACTCTGTACAGCGCTTTTTCGTGGCAGGCGCAATATGTGCTCATCCTCCTGTTTCATTTTGGTGGCAGGCGCAGTATTTGGTGAACCTCTCCATTTTTTTGTGGCAGGCGCAGTATTTGATGAACCTCTAGTTCCTCTAGTTCCGCTTTTCATGGCAGACGCATTATTTGGTGAACCTCCAGTTCCATTTTTCGTGGCAGGCGCAGTATTTGGTGAACCTATACTTCCATGTTTCGTGGCAGGCGCAAGGAACTTGAAGGGCCAGGTGGCCAAACGTGTGGCGAAACCCTAATTCATAACGTTGGAATCCAATGTTATGCTTGTTTTTCGTGGCAGGTGTGGGACAACAAGAGTGAAAATCATAACGTTGGAAACATGTTAACAAAAAGTCGATATATTCCTTTTTGACGCGTCTCCAACGTTATGATTTTCACTCTTGTTGTCCCACGTCTGCCACGAAAAACGAGCATAATGTTGGATTCCAACGTTGTGATGTGTGTTTTCGCGTGGGGAGTACCTCGATTTTGGCCGAAGCAGCTGTCCCTGGAAATCGCAAAACCCATTGTAATTGGCTCTTTCATAATAGTCAATCCGCGGCGCTTCAAACTATTACTTTTCGTGGCAGGCGCAGTATTTGGTAAACCTCTAGCTCCATTTTTTGCGGCATGCGCACTATTTGGTGAACCTTTAGTTCCATTTTTCATGGCAGGAGCAGGATTTGGTGAACCTCCGGTTCCATTTTGTCGTGGCAGGTGCAGTATTTGATGAACCTCTAATGTTCTTTTGAATGGTACGTAAAGTGCAAGTGGACAACAAAACGTTGCCTACGGCCATTCAAGGGAGGGGTTGCAAGACCACACTTCTCCCACAAGCAGGCGCTGCAAATCCTCTATAGACAGCCTCCTTTGAATGGCCCTTTGCAATGTTTTGTTTTCATAACAAAGAACCATGAGGTACAAGAAATGTTCGACCGCTCTGCTCGGCCTGCAGAGCAGCTTGAGCAGCTTGAGCAGCTTGAGCAGCTTCCAACTGGTGGGCCCTGGAAATTATCCAGAAATAGTGAAATTCAGAATGCCCAAGAAAAAACATTCACCTCATTCTTTTCCACTGGAAAAAAAACACCTAGAAGAGGGTGAAATCCCGGATCTGCCCAGTCCGAGGTGCCAGGGACTTTGCCTCCAGAGGTTCCTTGCTGCAGAGCCAAGGCTTGGAGAAGCCAGTCACCTCGGAGAAAAACATCGGGGATCTGGGGGGAAAAACACATGTCTTAGGTGAAAAAATGGAGGATTTTGGTAGGATTTGAGCGGCAAAAAACAGGAGGCTGGGGGCAAAAACATGGATTTTCCGGCAAAAGCCATAGGACTGGTGGGGCATAGGCAATTGGTTGTGCAATGTTTGTATATATGAAGGAGTTTTTGTGGAGACTTGGTATTGAAGGTATAGCCGGTGCTGTGTCAGGTTTGATATGGTCTCGTTTGGGTATGGGCCCGGTCAAAACCCTGGTGCCCACGAGTTTTCTTGTCGCGCAAGAGTTGGTGTTTATTGACCCATCCCGAATCCCGGAATCACCGCTAATCCCATCGAATCCCATCACATTAAACACCCGCGAAGTCTGGTCCCAATGATGTGAAAAAGTTTAACATTCCCTACTAAACCATGGTTTAAACCATGGTTTAAACCATGATTTCAGGAGGGTCTTTGATAGGGGGATGAGAAAAAATCAGGAAGGTGATCCACTTCCATATGTCCAACATGGGGAGTCCTCCGTGACAATTGGGAGAAACCACCAACAGTGGTGGACATGATGGTTTAAGTCACTTATGTTCAACTTCAGAATAGGCCCAAAACCTCTTGGGAGGTTTACCCAGCTGCTAGTTATTAATACGTCTGCTTAAACAGCGTAATCTTATGTGCCCAGTGCCCCCATGAAAACTTCACATCCCCGGAGGATCCTGGGAGTTTGGAAGACCTCAAAAATGATGATAAACATTTTATGGATGATGTTGGCAACCTGGTTTTTGACCTTCAATTTCAGATCTTGGCAACCTCACACAATTGACCTGGATCCTAACTTTGGCACATGTCTTAGCTAATTTTTTGCTTAGTTACTGTGACCCCACATGGTGAGATCACTGGGAATCGTCCCATTCGAATTCGAAAAAAACCAACAGCTCAACGGCTCGTTGAGCCAGTGACGATATCCCAAAGCCAGTGAAGCGCTTGTTGAGACATGACCTGCGCTCCAAAAACGGCTGGAGATGTCCGCGCTAAAAATCGCGATCCACGATCCGCGGATGTGAAAATATGTATTTGAAAGAAAGCTCGGGGCACATCTTCCATAATTTTGGGAAATCCCGTGTAAATGAAGGCTTTAATGGGAAAATCAACTAGAAATGATGGATGTTCCATGGCCATCTTTGATTTCCGGAGGGTAACATGAAATTCTTCGGGCATCTCTTTGACTTCTACCCATCAAAAGTCCGCACCAAGGTACTAAAGAGCTCTGGGAGGAGAGGAGCGAATAGAGGAGCAGGACCATGTTCCTCAGATTTTCAGCACTGACAATGGATAGTGAATCCCCAAGACATTCCCGTATGCTCCAAGTATGGTATATTTACCGACATTTATCCCCCAAAAAAGGGTCCAGATGTAGGAAAATATACCAGCACCATGGAGGATGTGAGATTGGTTGAATCCATGCAAATCCCGATCTTTGATGATTTTCACATCAGATTATCGCAGGCCAAAATCACCAAGGCAGGAAAACCCGACTTTGCATCATCTTGATGGGTGGCCCTAGAAGAGGTACAGTGGAGTGGTTCCGATTGATATGTTGATATAGCGACCCCAGAGAGATATAACATATCATAAGAGTAGAAATCATTGTGTATGTATCACTATCTTACACTATCTTACACTGTCTTACACTATCTTACACTATCTTACACTATCTTACACTATCTTAGTAGGGGAATTTTGCTGTCTATTTGTGCTATCTTTATATCGGGGGGCTATGATGCGACATGGAACTTAAACAAACAACTGCCATGGCTCCATGGTCTCGCTAAGCCAGTGCTGAAGAGAACCACATGAAGGTCATGCAGCGCCAGCCAGTCACAATTCAAAGCATTCCTAAGGACCGACGGCCGACGGACGTGGTGGCTTAAAATGCCGAGAGAATGCTGAAGAACAGGCTGATAATGATAAATAATATAAATAATGATGGGATATGATGGGTGAAGCTTTTGTGAGCCATTCAACATTTGAAACTTTTGGTGACCAAAAAAAACATTGGAGTTCTACACTTTTTCAGGGCAGTTCAACTCCAATGTTCTGCTCCAATGATGCTCCTGGGAACTGAAGCCAAATCGTTCCCTTGGGGATGTCATGATTTCAAGCCATCGGGCCATCCACCACTTTTTGAAAAAAGGCAGATCGACCCACCCAAAAGGCGCATCCAGTGCAGTGCCGGGGATCTTTAACAACCGAATAACTGTGAGCAGAAGCACCTCATTGTCTGCCGCGCAACACATGGAACATGGGCTTTCACCAGCAAAAAGCCCATGGGTAGTTCAGATGGTTTCAGCAGGAAGAAAGTCGTGATTAACAAAACAGGAGGTTCAACATGGTTCAACTATATAAGCTAGAACTGGTGTTTCATCATGTTTCATCACCAGTATGGATCAATATCTAAGGCTAAGGTGAAGCATAGTGAAGCAAAACAATAAAAATAGAGTCTGTTTATGGAATCAAACAGACAATTTATAGAGCACCCATTTTTGCCCCATGCCCATGTGCAGGTGGAACACCTCAAATCCCAAAAATCATATCAAATCTGCGCAGTGTAGATTCTACTTGTCCGAGTACGCCCATAATTCGACGCAAACAAAACAAACGCCATTTCCTCGTTCTTTGTGAAGAAACTCCAAGCAAACTTTGTGTCAGGTCACTCTTGGCACTGTACCTCCACGTTTCAGACTTTTCACACCACCTAAGGTTAGCATCGATACTGACCCTAGTTAACCCCCAATTGTTTGGCTGCTTGCCCCCACAGATGAAGAAATAGTCCCGTGTTTAACCTGGAAACCAGGATCCCTAGTAGTGCAAGTAACTTCCCAAAAGAATGCGCTGGATCTTTGGTGTTGACCCCATGTGACCGCCATGGTAAGTATCCCTGCAAAACGCCATCCGCAAGCTCAGCCACACAGGTGTCCTGATCACATTTCATCGACATTTGCCTGAGCAAAAAAACATGGGTCATCATGGGTCCACTGTGCAGAAGTGCATCTTTCATACTAGTCGACTAATAGATTGTTAGGTCTAATTATTAGCTAGTCGTAGCTTGGATATGACTATATACAGTAGTGGGTTGGGTGGGCTACAACCAACAGGAGCTGGTGGTTTAAACAATAGAAACTAGCCATACTAGCCATTCATGAGGCTTCTTGGTGGTCCATTCTGCTTCCTGATAGGATACATGATACATATATGCATACGTGTATATAATGTATACATATTATATACAAACATATATATATATGTATATATATATATTTATTTATTACTGCATTACTATATGTTGTTATACGTATGATATGTTCACCTATGTAGTAAGTACATAAGGCAAGTAGCCAAGTCCATTGTCCTTTGAAAATGAAGTTTTGGAACTGCAACGCACACTTGAGATCACTGGAAACTTCAGCTATGGCAGCTATGGAATGCTGGGTAGCGTTGGACCACCAGCAAGGATTTCCCCATGTTGGCCATATCCACACTTTGAACGGGATTCGCAAAGGGACTGATATTGGCAATCTTGGGATTCCCACCACATTTTTTGCATACCAGGGTCTTCAGGTTCTGACAAACCCCCCAGGTTCATTGTTGCTATCTGATCTATCTGGATCATTTACCATCAAAAACCATGACTGCTTTCCACATCAAATTCATGCTCTCCCAGCTATCACTGCTGCACTGTTTTCAGAGGAGACCTCAAAATAATTCAAGCATCGTTGGAAGATATACAGCAAGCAATTCAACCCCATTCCTAAGTGCTACCCTCATTATAAGTGAAAAATGGTCATGTTCTAATAACCAGATGCTAATTGTCTGTTTCTAATCAGTAAATCCACTTTTCAGCCTTCCAGGAGAGACCGGGATAGCTTTACATTCTCTTCTTGGTGGTTGCTGCCTGGTTGTTTCACCCCATCCGAAAGATATGGGTCATTGGAATCCTCCTCCCAAATGTGGATCAGCAGGATGAAACTTCGAAAAAGTGGAAAAATCACAAGTTGAAACCATCAATATCTTGGGGTGATCATTGAATATTAATTGAATCATTGTCAGTACCAGATCGGAGAATGGTGGTTTAACATGGTAGTTTCCACCATGACCCCCAGAAATTTTGGCTTTCGGCCCCAGATGCAGCTGGAAGTTCCCTGCGGCTTTCAACAGGAAATCCACCTGCCAGACGATGGCAGGTGTCATCAAACGGCTTTACAAGCAGGGAAATCCACTAGAAATGGGGCTTTTAATAGGAAAATCACCTATAAAAAAACATCTTTTTTTAGTGTACTATAGGAAAATCACCTCTAAAAACCATGTTCTGTTTATAGTGTATTTTTCCAGCACGCCATGTTTGATGACACCGGAGGGGAACCTGTAGAAAACCAGTGCTAGGTTGGATTTGCAGAGTCTAGATGAGAATTCCAGTGTTCACTGGTAACAATAAGTGCATGTTCTGTGGAGCCCAAACTGATATCCATGTGACTAGTCACCTTGTAGATAGAATATGGACGTTTCAAAAATATCTGCATTCAAATTGAGTGAGGACTCTCGGAAATTACAACATTCTAGCTACTCCAGAAAGACAATATCATTGGTTAAATCAAGGCACTTTGCATCTCCAAAAGCAGGACTGGTTGTCCATGCGCATCTCATAGCAGGTTCCGAGCAAATTCCTGGAGCTCCAAGCATGGGTCAAAAATCCAGGTCCATGAAAACAGAAGTAAGTTTCTATGGTACATAAGAGAATAGTAACTATTTTCTACGGGAAATAGTGGCTGACTGTGAAACAACTGAGATTTTCATCGTTTTTTCGTGATTGGTTGCATTCTCTTCGGATACCGATGGCCATCAGCACAAGGTGATTTTTCACAGGTTTTAACATGTTTGAACCACAGGTAATGATGCACGTTTACCTCATTCAACTGGTCACAAAAAAACTTGCAGAAAGCGTTGAATCCCCATCTTTGCTGCGCTGTTGAAATTCCACCCATGTTTTGCTGGTCATTGGTTTCTGAGATCCCCGAATATGGATCATATCCTCACGAAATACGTTAAAAAAAAAAAACGTCTTCTGGGTATCTCCCATTTGCAAACACAGCCAGATTCCAGTGTTCATGATACATCATATTATATTATGTTATGTTATATTATATTATATTATATATATTATATCATATTCTATTATATTATATTATATCATATTATATTATGTTATATTATATTATATTATGTTATATTATATTATATATATATATATTATATTATATTAAATTCCGCCGTGTACACCCACCGTATGTATCCACTACTGTAGTCACCATTCCATTGGTTCATCCCAATCTTTTGTTTGATACACCACATAAACCCACGGGCATCTCCGGATTTTTCAGACCCAGAAATTTTAGAAATTTCTAAGCCCTAAGTTACGCTCCCAGAATCAAACATGGCGTGCTGGAAAATTGTGGAAAATACCCTATTTGTCGATGTTTATTTTTTCTAGCTAGCCTTGTTGGATTGAAGGTATCTTCATTGATTGCACACTCCCATTATCCAAGTACTGTCCAAAAACAACATGCAGTAACATTCCATTAATATCCTATGATTATACTACCATCATCCCATTCATGTTGCATTCAGATTCCATTGATATTGCATGAAAGGAACAGGCCCATGTCTTTCCCCGGACTTTGCGGTGCAGCTATGATGCGTCACCGGCTGCAAGCAAACGAAGTCCCCGTATTCGCCTCGCGTTGAAGTCGGGGGAATCAGGTCTGCAGATATTCTGCTTGGATCACCCCACGGATTCCACGGATCGGAACTGGTTAGGAACCGTAGTTCAGCCATTTTCAGCCATTTTCATCTGGGATAACCGTGGATCACCCACGATCCATGGGACAAAAACTGGCCATGATGGTAAACCGAAGCGATCCGTCGGAGGATCCTCCAAGTGAGGGGTTGCCAGACGATACAAAAACTGAGCCCATGGGGCCCATGGTCAAATTACATGGCTGGTTGAACCAACAAAATGGGATTTTTGAATGAGTATGTAATGGGAATATAACGCCTGTGTATTGCCAAGAATATGAGTGCATCTGAAAATGCAGGGGAAAAAGCAATGTGATACTTCAGAAAGTCATGTTCCCCACTATTTGATGGCTATTTTGAGGTATCCCCCCATTTTCAGAATGATGGTGATAGGTAGATGATGGTGTGTGTGTATATATATATATATATACACGAAATGAAACGGATAATGATAGTAATAGTAGTAACCAGATATCGGTGGCATCATCATCCATCCTATGCCATGGGAACCCAACCATAATGGCCATATAATCCTATGAAACTGGATTGACGACAATCCCCAATATCATTATATAATTCAACCATTGACCATGATGGATATATATATAATTGTGTATATATATAATTATATATAATTATATATAATTATATATATGTATGTATATATGTATGTATATCCCCATGATTATGATAGATGGATGAAAAATGAAATGTAAAGCATAATAGCATCAACATGCATCAGGATTTGTTTGACTTGAGAGTGACTTATGGGAGAATGGTCCTGCTGCAACGAGTCTGGATCGAAAAGTGACCTGTCAAATGCAGCTGCTTCTCCCAAGTAGACAGGAACAGCTATGAGATGACATTGGTTCAATTTTGTGGAAACATCACCGGAACCCATTGTTTGCCATCTTCCGGCATCTTTTGTCCCGGTGAATGCTCCTTTCAACCAATTCATCAATGATAAAATGCAACGTTGGCAAAGCCCATGCCACTATCCATCAACAAAGGTGGCTGACCGCCCCTTCATGCGGCTGAGATTTGGTCTGGATCAAGTCTGTGGTTGAGGTGCCAGCAGAACGAGGTGCCCAAAACACCTTCCGAAACAAATATCCATCAGACTGACAATGTTTTGATATGTTTGGATGATTTTACTATAGATTTTACATGGCCATGGCCGAAGTTGTGGTTTCCTTGGCATCCCACAACTCGATGTCCATGGCCAAAGGTCGTGGCTTCCCGGCTCCAGGTGCCATGATATCCTGCCATGGAAATCACTACGTTTGTTGGTTAAATCAGTGAAATTTCTGGGTTACCCTCTGGTAAACATACAAAAAGCTATTGAAAATTACCATTTATAGTGGATTTTCCCATTAAAAATGGTGGATCTTTCCATAGCTATGTAACAAATTACCAGAGGGTAAATCAGTGAAATCCCCAGGCCACCAGCGCGCCCAGTCACCGGCCAGGAGCCAAAGAATGCGCGCACGGACTTCTGGTGTGAGACGGAGCCTCAGAGGTGGCTAAACATCACTGGAGATGGCTGGAGATGTGACTTGATCTTAGCAAAATAGTCCATTTTAATGGTTGTTATATTATGTTATATTTATATATTGTTGTTGGATTATCATATTTATACCGATTACATGGAATTTGATATGTTAATCAAAAAAATAAGGGATTATATTATATATCATATATAACAATATTATGTATTATATATCCCATTAAATATCATAATATATTATCCCATATTGTTGGATTATCCCGAATATCATATTCTATCATGAAAATTGAAGTGCAACAAAGAGTAGAGGGGATGTCATTGCGGATGATCATCCCAATTGGGATGAACATACCCTCTGGTTATGTCAAAATAGCTATTGAAAATGGCCATAGAAATAGTGGATTTACCCATTAAAAATAGTGGATCTTTCCATAGCTATGTGGCTGTTTACCAGAGGGTAAAAGAAGAGATCTTAGCACCAAACAAGAATTTCTTGGTTGATGCAGTCACTCTACCCAAGTTACTGTGGCAGAATCAAACTCCACCATGCCATCCACTGCCTTCCCATGTCATACCAAATAGTCCCTATGCCTCGTTCATCCAGAACATAGACCCTCTCATGCCGAGTTGTATACTAGCTTGATGCACAAGTAAGTTAGAAAATGCTGGGCTGGAATGACATGGAATGACTACTTTATGCTGTTTCCCATTCTTGAAACTCAGTTACTTGCAGATGGTTAGTACAGACAGTTAGCTTAACTCCAAATGGGGAGCTGGAAAACTGGTTCGAGATAGGGGTTCCCCCCATCCGCAAGATCCGCGAGTCAGATCGTCAAAATGGCCAAGATCATCCAATACTGTCCTTGTGGTCTTTTTGAACCGTACCCATATACTTGGGGGTGCAGTTCCAGTTGCAGGTACAGTAGATATATAGCCATAGTTATAGAGGCTAGAGGGGCCCCATATCCCAAGATATCCCAAGTTGTGAGGCTTAAAATCCCAGGTTTCTACCCAGGTTTCTGATCCCAACTTCACCCATTTTGGAGGCCCAAACGGTTTCCCAAAAATTCCAAAAACAGCTCAGTGGCAGCTGCGAGTCATGCAATGCCGACCCTTTGGGTCTGGCACCTGGCTGGTGGTGGACCTACCCCTCTGAAAAATGATGGAGTGAAAGTCAGTTGGGATTATATCATATTGTATATATTTATATACTATTCCCAATATATGGGAAAAAAATGTTCCAAACCACCATATTATATTAATTATTCCCAATATATGGGAAAAAACATGTTCCAAACCACCAACCAGAATCTAATATATGATCTATGTGCACGGATTCTTCATGATTGTTCATTCCTAGCTTCCGGTGCAAATTTAATATCTTAGATTAGCCGCAGGTGTCGAGAATATCTATGTGACGGAAAATGTTCATGAAAGCCCTACTGTTTGGGATGGCAAAAGCCTGTCAGCCTGTCTGATGGATTCCCTTAAAGAAAAGTCTTGACACGCAGCCATAGAAACATGGCATATTTAATAGTTGTTTGTAACCCCAATAAAAACAATAATCCACCACTACTTTAGGCATTATTTTGCTTTTCTATCTTTTTGCAGAACAAACATGTGGCCGATCCAAGTTCCAGCAGACTTATCTGTCAAACTCCTTTTGGTCGACTGGCACAACGGCTCAAGAGCTACCACTCTCATACAGTCAAAATCAACTATTTCCACATCTTTCTTGAAAACAATCAGTTGCTCAACATTTATCATTTTATGTAGTTGGTCGATTTCTTTTGAACTGAAGAGCTGCCACAATATACCTGACACCAGCGCTGTAGAACTTTGTTTCAATGTTCCATTGTTGGATTCATTCAAGTAATTCATGTGGGTAAAACAATGATAAACCGATAAACCACCACATTTTTCATGGGTTTCAATCCCACCCATAAACATGGTGATGACTTGGGGATGGTGAACTCCTTCTCAGAAAACATATCCGATGAATCCCATCCCAATGTTAAACACCCTGATTAAAACCATGGCTTACCCTCTGGTAAACATACAAAAAGCTATTGAACATGGCCATAGAAATAGTGGATTTTCCCATTAAGAATGGTGATTTTCCATAGTTATGTTAGTTTACCAGAGGGTAGTATTGGATCTATTCATGAACTGAGCCCCTTGATGATAATAAATATTAGGGGGAAGGGATTAAATGATTACTCCATTTCCAATCAAAAAAACATCCCCGGAAAATCCCATGGAATCACCGTAAAATTCATCACCACAAAAAATCACCATAAAATTCATCGCCATAAATCACCAGTAAATCACCATCAAATCACCAAGAAACCTGACATTTTCAGCAAGTTGATCCCTGGTACCCCCAGCGACCTTCCTTCTGGCGTGGCTGGGCACAGTTCAAGGAGGCTCCCATGGGTGCGCAGCGCACAAAAGCCAACCCCAACCTGCGAATTCTGTGGTTTAGAAAGCCAACAAAAAACATAAAATAGAACGTGGTCGCTATTTTAGTAGGATGTGAAGTACTGACTGTTTGAGTATGTTTTTAATCTTGTTGGGGGTTACTATGCTGGTAAAGACAAGAGTTTCTATCTGTTTGGGGTTACCAAAAACATGATGTAGTCATTGGGGATCAGCATCCTGTCTGTAGCTCATAGGCAAGTGATAACTGTCATTGGGATGGCCATGAAGAATGCATCCACCAAGCAGCTGATAAAACACCAATCTTGGATAGTCTTGCCAAGATCTCCAAGGGGAAGTCTTTGACATTGTTTAAACAGTTTAAACCCCACAGAATGTGTGACTCTTCTTTTGTTTCTTGAGAAATCTCTCAAGACTTGCAGCAAAAATCACACCATGAGATTCCCGCTGGCATGCAGTTCTTTGACTGCCGCCAGCGCCCCCTCGAGCCAGTCATGTCACCACTTCTTCAGTATGGGAGCCTCCCGGTCTACAAAACGGCCAGCACTCTGGCACATTTCGACAAGATAGTAAGGCATTGGGGTCCTGGATGGGCTATTTATTGGTGCTCCGTATTGCCGGAGTCAACTTCACACCTGCCTACGTCGAACAAATACAAAGATTGCCAGATATCCTGAGTATCCATAGACTCGGCCAGCAACGAATCTGGATTTGTCATGATTTGTCCAGAATTATTGCACCCCAAAATCCAAAGCTTCATCATGTTTCCAGTAAAATTGCCAGGGAAATGTCCGGTTTTTGGAGCTCACTTCAAACCAACATCCAGCAGCCGTACCAGAATCCGACTTTTTTCCAGAGCCCGCCGGCGGTTCGACTGGTTCGACTGGTTCGACGAACTTGGACCTGTCTAACCAGTCCAGAGAGTTGCAAAAACCAGGCGCAACTCCCAAAAAATGGTGCCTGAACCTTGGCTCTTGGGCTGATCTAAATATATATATATATATGTGTGTGTGTGTGACAGTTGATTATATATAAAACAATAACATATTAACATATAATAACAATATATATATATACATAAGTACATGATAATAATATCATTTAACGTATGGACTCACTAATAGGGATGGTTGCCTTTGCGGGTCTTGAACCATTGAACTATGTAACAAGTGGGTATGTACCTTTGCACCATAGCCACCCACCTGAAGAATCCATACTTTCATAATGATGATTCTCCTCATGCAGCGTATCCCCGGGCCGAAAACGAAACCAGCTAGCTAGGCAACCAACGCCAACTATAAGGTCTTACTGAGAAACTGTCAACCACCACAAAGCCTTCTTGAGTCCCATTCCCATCCAGTTCTTGTGACTGAACTATTCGGGTCACCTCTTAAACAGACAAGGGGGCACAATACTATATATGGAATATAATATGTATATTATATATATATATGTATAATGTGTATACATATATATATATATACATACATATGTATAATGTGTATATATATATAGATATCCATTGATTTATATATATTTATATATCAAAAGCACTCAAAGTATCTCAAAGTACCAAGGTTTCAGAGGCCTTAAAAGAACTCATTCAGCGGGCGGGCGTTTCTGGGCTACGCCAATGCGAGTCCAGTCCCTTGGGGATTGGACCCGCTGCCCAAGCTCGGGCAGCGCATACCCCAGTGAGTGGGGACCTTTTCTGGTGATTCTTAGCATGAACCAGCCCATTTCTTAGCATACCCCATTCTTAGCAGTGGGGACCATTTTTGGGTCAGATGATCAATTTAATTTTGCTATATGTTGGTAAGATGTTAGTTCAATTTCATTCAAATTCATGTACTTTTGACCCATAGGATTGAAGTACATTGAAGTGAAGTTCAAGAGGAAAATGTCCTGGACTTGGCAGGGTATACGTTACATGCGGCACGGCTCCAGTTCGGAGGCTGTAGACTACAGGATCACGCGACAACAAGGCACGCCATGCCCCGCGGAAACCGGAAGGCCGGAAGGTAATTGCGAGGATCGAACCTCACCTTTTGGTTTCTTGAATTAGTGTCTTAATATTTCCATCTTAGTGTCTTAATACTAACCATCCAGGTTGGTTTCTTGAATTTTGATCCCAGGATCCACTGGACCGGTGATGGACACATCTGTGGAGCATTTTTGGACACCTCATCTCTTGGGACCGTGAACTTCCCGGGGATTGTAACGGATGAATAGTTCTTGCCTCCAAGACTCAATGTGGGACACAGTTGTACATACAATATGTACATAATATACATATAGTGGAAAGCTACTGAAGTTGCAATTTTTTTTGGGACTCCCAAATTATTCTATTTTCATAAATCAGTGTTGATGCTGTTTTCCCATTTTTCCAGTGACTATGACTATATCGTACCCCCTTTTCTACTGGAAATCCAGTGGTGCCAACGGATCCCCCGGTCCATCTCATCACCGAAAAGAAACGCAAGTTTTTAGGCGCAAGAATGAAGGTTTCAGTAAGGATTCAGCGTTTTAGAATATGTATCTGAATAATTCTGAATATAGATATATCATGATATATCTGAATAATCTAAACGCCAGTCTTCAAGTTTAATGTGAGTTTTGGATAACTTTGGATTGTGTCAATCCATATGAGAATCGTAGCAATGGAAGTAGTGGTAGATTGGGATTTAGGGGTTGCTTCCAGCAATCAACCGCCCGGTGGGCATTTTCGATGGACTTTGCAAGTCTGTTTAGGTACCTTCATAATCTGGTTGGTGGTTGACCTATCCCTCTTAAAAATATGATGAACGTCAGTTGAGATGATGACATTCTCAACTGAATGGAAAGTCATAATCCATTCATGTTCCAAACCACCCACCAGTAAATGGGTCTGTCTGAATTTGATCCTTTGATTCATCAATTGATGAATTCATCATTCTCCTGAAGCTGCCAGCTTACTGGGCCAAAAACGCCAAAAATCTTACCATCCGATCTTCACGGCGTCAGGTCTCATCTTACTCCGATGGTCATGTACCAAATGAGAAAGACCTGCAGAGTTCCACGAAAAATCCCTGGATGTCGGTGACAGGCGCGTTCGAATACATTTACAATCATTTACAACTAGGATTATCCCCTTTATAACAAGGGCTATCACATTTCTGACTACAATTCTCCTATGTACAATTAAGTTTTCAGATGGATTTTCCAACGTTTCCACCCTGGCCGGCGATTGAGTGACAATGAAGTTTTGCCTCAAAGGAGAGCTTGCCCAGGCGGCCTTTGTCTGCCTGAAGAGGACGCTTCTATGGTTGGTGTTTCATGGATTTTCATGGGTTTCACCATCAAAAACGGAGATCATCAAAATGGCTGTTTACTATTGTTATCTATTGTTTAACCGTCACAAACTGGGGTTTAGCCATCAAAATCATAGAATTGGTGGTTTAACATGGTTTTATCATCCTAAATTGTGTTTTTTGTGGTATTTTGGTGAGGAATAAGGCCAATACAATATCAAATACCCCAAAAGAACATTCATGCTTTGGGGGACCATATGATCCATGTGGGGATCATATGAAAATGATAGAGGCATGGGATTCTTCGCAAAATTCCATGTTTCAACCCTCACCCTCATGGCGAATTTCGTCGTGAAAGTCATCGGGTGGAGAGCGTGGGATGGCTTGGAAGGTTTACTCATCGTGATGGGGCCCAACTCATTCAGACTCCCAGTGATATGATGTGATATGCCAAGATTCCGTAGCCGAAAATAATATCTAGTTTCTTTCCGAATATACCCAACCATCATAGAATACCAGCAGACCCAGGTCCGGGTATGAAGACTGGTGTGTGCTACCCAAAAATACTTGGTCGCTAGCCCTAGTCACTTTTCACACAGTGTTCCGTCACAGAAGATGCCGTAGTGGATGGTTGCACCCGCAAAAACGATGTGTGCTTTATCCCCAAGATTTGTTCCACATTATCACTGGCCTCACTGGCCGAAGCGTGAGATATCTTGACAAAATTGCGTGCTTTCCCAAAACACCAAGTTTCTGGGACGAGTCAGCTAGAATCTTGCTTTGGAATCCCCTTAAAACTGTTTTTTTTTAAATGATTTGTCATCATGAAATTTGAATTTGAGTCACAGGTAGTACCCTCCAGTAAATTAACATAGACCCTGCCAGATAGGGCACGGAAGACAAGTTTCCACTCTAAATTGGTGATTTTCAGGGTAACTTAACCATCCGATTCTCCGCCTCCAGCCAAAATTGCCGAAAGCGGGTCGCTGGGATGTCTTCCCTGAGGAGGTAGTCAAAACAGTTGACCAATAGCCAGCTATTGGATCATCTTAAATGGATATCGATGGTTAAAATCAATGGTTAATATCAATGGATATAAGGGTATCAAATGGTTTCAGTAATATCAATGGATCATGAATGAATATCAGTGGTTAAAATACGAAATACTCGTAGAGATACAACCAAAAATAACGTTTTGGGCAACCCAGAACAGGCAAGAGATATCAAATAACTGGCCATGGTCATCGTTCTGTTTCAATCGTCTGGATGGCAAGGCTCATGTAGAATTCGATGTTTGGTCTTCCCCATTCCTGCCATTGTTCATAATACAGTACAGCCATTTTTTGAGAGGTATAAAGAGTAATCATAAAAGAGGGTTTACCAGTAATCTCTGTTAGGTGCACATGATTTAACATATTAAACAAGAAAACTCCGTTAACATCTGCTGTTGTCTCAGAATTTGAAATCCCGAAATTCCATGGTTTAAACTTGATCTCCCCCATTGAAATACATCAAAAAAGCTAATTATAAGATTGATCAAAAGGCCATAAATCTATGTCCCTTATCCATAAAAGGCATCATGTATGGAAATTAGAGATCCAACACCTGATATATCCAGAAATTCAGCCACCAATTTTTCAATTCCATGGCATAAACCCTCCATTTTGAAACCAACAAATGGTCCGCATCCACTCGACTCCACCCTCCGAGAACCGCCGGTTCCGCCGCACATGTCGCAATTCCAAAGGTTGGCCACGCAGCTTCGAAACTCGCCCTCCTCGATGAAGCCATTCCTGGACCATTGGGAGATTCTGCAAAAAACCTATGGGGGAAATCATCGATAAATGGGGATGTGAACATATTTTGGGATTGTTTATTGGATATTTAATGGGGATGTTAATATATTTTGAACTATCATGGGATAGAATGGAAGTCATCAATGGGATACTATTGGATGATATATTGGGATAATGAACAAGATGGAGTACAATGGTTATACCTCCAAATTACAATTCTGTTGTCATGATTACAATGGCTATACTATTGGATTCTTAAATGATAAGCCTACACATTCTTTAATCGGTTCTTCAATGATTCAAGGACATTCTCAGACTTTGATACATGTTGGACCACTCGTTTAATTTTATCGTGTTCAACAATCTGAAATACCCTCTGGTAATTTAACATAGCTATTGAACATGACCCAGTCGAAATAGTTGATTTAATCGATTTCCCCGTGAAAAATGGTGGATCTTTCCATCGTTTTTTGTATGTTTACCAGAGGGTAACTATCCAATCATTTGTCAATCCTTGGGAGATGGTTCTTGATGGACTGGAGACCATCAATTTTTGTTGAGAGGGAAAAAAAATCATCGGAAAAGAATGGATGGATAGACCACCTTTAATAGATACGGTATAATACACATCATATGTATAATATGCAATATATGTGTAATGTGTATATATAGATATACATACATACATATACATACAGATACATACATATATATATATATACATACATATACATTATTGTTTGATTATATCATATAATATCGTATAAAATAATATAACATAAAATAATACAATATAATATAACATTATATAACATAATGTAATATAATAGTATATTATATTATCCTATACTATACTATATTATATTGTATTATATTGTATTGTATTTGTATGTATATATATATATACACATTATGTATAAATTAATTATGTCCTTCTTGTATCATCTCAGAAAGGGATGAAACCTTCAAAGTCAGCCACCAAGTCCGTCCCAAAATTTCACCGTCCGTCCTATTGCTGTCGCTGCTCATGAAGGTCTTGTAGCATTTTTCAACCTGGATAAACATGCCAAGATATGCCAAGATATGCCAAGATATGCCAAGATATGCCAAGATATGCCAAGATATGCCAAGATATGCCAAGATATGCCAAGATATGCCAAGATATGCCAAGATATGCCAAGATACGCCAAGATACGCCAAGATACGCCAAGATACGCCAAGATACGCCAAGATACGCCGAGATACGCCGAGATACGCCGAGATACGCCAAGATACGCCAAGATACGCCAAGATACGCCAAGATACGCCAAGATACGCCAAGATACGCCAAGATACGCCAAGATACGCCAAGATACGCCAAGATACGCCAAGATACGCCAAGATACGCCAAGATACGCCAAGATACGGCAAGATACGGCAAGATACGGCAAGATACGGCAAGATACGGCAAGATACGGCAAGATACGGCAAGATACGGCAAGATACGGCAAGATACGGCAAGATATGCCAAGATATGCCAAGATATGCCAAGATATGCCAAGATATGCCAAGATATGCCAAGATATGCCAAGATATGCCAAGATATGCCAAGATATGCCAAGATATGCCAAGATATGCCAAGATATGCCAAGATATGCCAAGATATGCCAAGATATGCCAAGATTTTCCAAGATATGCCAAGATATGCCAAGATATGCCAAGATATGCCAATGCCAGTCTTTGACTGGCTGATTTTTTGGCCCGGGATTCGCAGTCCTGTGCTGGCCATCTTTTGGTTCATCTGGCCATCAGTGTGTCACCCCATCCGAAATCCCTTTCATATGTACATCCATCTCCATAGTTAAATATGGGGATGGGTCAAAACCCTGGTACCTAGTGAACCCCAAAATAGCTGGTAAATGGATGTTCATCCCACTAAAAATGTATCTATAGGTATTGACCCATACCCATATCATCAATAATAGTAGCTACGACAGTCCAGCCCTTTATTCCAAATGATCAAAGACCCCGTGCTGGGAATCTGCTCGGAATCTGCCTGGTCCAGGGGCAAGTTGAATTTGCGGGCCAATTCCCGCATGTATCGCTCCTGCGGCTCGGGAGATCTCCCAATGGATTTCAGATCATCGTCCCCAGTATGATTTAACATAATGTGGGGAAAACAATGCCATAAACATCCATAAACCATCTCCAAGTCATCACCATTTTTATGGGTGGTATAAACATTATAAACCATCAAAACTGGGGTGGATTATTATTGTTTTACCCACATTAAAACAAATCAAGCAAACATTTTTTCGTGTTGTCACATTGTATCTGATATGCCTACTCTTCTGTGAGTGAAATCCTGATCTTGTGGTGGTCAAAACTGCCATCTGCCTAACTGCTTGTGTCTATACCATGATTTGTGGCGGGTCGCGGGTTGTATCAATTCATGACTGTTCATATATATATATATATTATAAATATAATTATAATATATATATATATGTTATACATATTATACATATTGTATATTATATTAATTATATACATATATGTATTCCTATATTTCTTGCTGCTTGAAATCCCAAGGTCTTCATCTTTCTTCAAAAAACCACTCGGTTTGATGTCCATCGGCCGAAGCCCTGCCGCCTGGGGATCGTTCACCACCAGCTCTTCGGTAAACAAATGCTCCGTGGACCTGGTTGTACAGCTATGGTGGAGGGGAAAAAATCTAAATTATGTGCGAAAAAAAAATATAGCATATAAGCATATGTATATATAATTGTATATATTATATATCATTGTATATATTATATATAATTGTATATACTATATATAATTGTATAAATTATATATAATTGTATATATTATACACAATTGGAAAACATATATATAATTGTGTACATGTATATGTATATATGTATGTATATTTACATATACATATTCATTTATTTATAGTTATGAGATGTTATGAGTAGTTATGTGTATCTACAGTATATGTATATGTGTGTATTGCATGCACACATGCACATGCATGCACATTTCTTATGACATTGGACACTTGACTCAAAGCTGGCGGAAAAAACCTATCTGTTCATGGTGAAATCCCACGTGAAATCCGGTGAAATCCCAATACTGGTTCAATCTCATATTTTTTTGGTGAAATAACAATCATTTGGGTGGAATTTCAATCCCAATCATGTTGTTGTTTCAATCCCTCCGGTGGTCAAATCACCATTTTTCCTTGGTCAAATCACCAGTTTTCTTGGTTAAAATCACGATTGTTTCTTGGTCAAAAAATCACCAGGTTTCTTGGTTAATGTAAAGAAAGCATCGATGTTAGGACGTCCCAAATTGGGGTCCCAGCCAAAGGAGGAACTCCTCAAAGTTGATCTCTGAGTCGTTGTCCTTGTCCGCCTGTGACTTGGGTCATCATCCAACCGTTGGTCCCCCATGGTCATTGCTGAGATCAACTTATTATATATCTATATATATATTATATATATATATATGTGAATATATGATTATCTATGTACAATATTGTATGTTATGCATATCATCATCTCTCACGGATCATTTCACTGCTAAATCTCCAACTCTATTGGCTAGTTCAGATCGAAAAATCACATTCACATGCCGCATGGGTTGCGTTCCATCCATCGGAAGTTTTGGTCATTCCCAGGACCAGCTTTTCATTTGTGAATCGCTGTGTCAGGCACCTTGCTCCAGTTCAAATGTAGCAAGTGGTATGGGGTTGCTTCATCCGGAGCAATGTTGCAGCGATCGCGAATGGCCTGGACGGCGAAAATGGCCCGAAATGGCGACATCGTTGAAGGGACCAGTGAGTTGTTTGGCTATGTTTGGCTGAATGATTTACCAAATATGTCCAGTATAGTATATATACATATATGTATTATATATTATATATTATATTATGTAAATATATTGATGATAGTTAAAGAGACCTTGAATATTGATGATCTAGCCCTGGCGAGACGACCAGTAAATGAGGTGTGAAGCACTTGGCATCCATGGGGTGTTGTCTAAGACTGGGCACTAAGAATTCAAGAAGTCGAAAGTCCTCCTGGAGAAAAGAGTTTTAGTGAGTACAGACCAGAAAAATATGCGGAAAGTAAAGGTGAAACCCAAGAGTTCCATAAGAATGAGTTAAACATCTATGAACATGTGCGCGGACATAATCTTCCAAGCACATAATGTGCGCGGAGAGTATCCTGGCATTTTTTCCCGGGAGTCCCCCGTTCAAAAAACCCAGCTGGGTTTCACCTGTTCAAACTCGTTCAAGGACAGCCGGCCATCACCGTTCTTGTCCAAAGACAGAAACTCCTTTCACAAAGCTGGCAGATTTCAGGCGAAAGGCGAAACACAAAAAGTGTATGACGGTCATGAAAAAAAAAAATACCTTTTTTGAAAGCCCATGAAAACACTGGAAACAAAGGCTGTGTGCGGCTAATCTTAGATACCAACCGCAATCGAAACTTTGTTTCCAGCAGGCGTTGAATTGTGCCCTCATCAACGTGGCAATCACAGTAATTCAGCCATTGTATAAAATAGTCACCTAGTTGGTTAGCCCTGATCAGTTCATCTGTGGCTTGCCAAGAAGAAACCAAACCTTTGATCCAAATCCACATACCCTCAAAAAAAATCCAGTTGACTAACCAATAGATGCCAGGAATAGTTCATGTGGTTCATGTGGTAGATTCATAGATACCCAGATACCTAGACCCCGCACAGGACAAACATCCTCCAATGCATGTCGCACGATGGGTACTGTGAACCTCGGATTGCAGATTGGGTGAGTGGCAAAACAAATGGGGGTCTAAGCCACAAAAAGGGCACCAATGGGGATGTAAGCAACAAAACAATGGCAAGTCAAGTAAGCAAAATGGAGGATTCACCAACCAACAAGACATGGAGATGTTTTGCAACGAAAGTGGGAAGGTGCTTAAAACATGTTGCACACAAAAGAGACCGGCCGCAAAAATGAGGCGTTTGCAATTCTCAAGTCCTACGATTTTCACCCAAACGGACTTGATACAATCACTGAAACATGGCCCGATCTTGACGAATCCCTCAAGATTTGTTACCCTCTGGTAAACTAACATAGCTATTAAACATGGCCATTTATAGTGAGTTTTCCCATTAAAAATGGTGATTTTCCATAGTTATGTTAAATTACCAGAGGGTACTGTGTCAAGATCTCTGCAAGATTTCACCCAACCTCAGCTCATGGAGACTTAACAGTATAGATTTAAAGAAGTCTTTTGGCCAAACTTCCACTGCGAATTAAAGGTTGGCTATCAACGATTCACATTATACACAACTGAGAAGTTTTTTTTTAGTGGGTGAATCAATTCGGTTCAGTTACCAAAAATAACCATTATTGATGTGACTTTTCATTAGAACTTAATGATCTTAATGGATTTACCCTCTGGTAAACAAACATAACTATGGAAATCACAATTTTTAATGGGTAAATCAACGAACTAAATGGCAATTTTCAATAGCTATGGGTAAATTTTAATAGTCATTTGGGGCGTGTTCCCGTGGGTTCCCAATCATCATTCATCGTCACATCAGTGAGGTCGTCGCTTTCCATAACCACTGGAGATTTCACCATTTACTTCGATGAGTTTCCAATATAACAATAGCTATATATATATCAGATTATATATAATATATATATATATTATATCATATATATATACATATATCATAATGTAAATTATATTTATTATATTATATATATATATGTATGATACTATATATATATCATAATGTATATATATATTACATATATTACATATATTATAATATAATATATATATATTATTTTATATATATACATATCATGTCATATATATATATATATTCATATAATATGTATTATCATATATATATTATATTATATTATATTATATTATATTATATTTTAAATTATATTATTTTTTATTTATTTTGTTTTATTTTATATTATATTATATCATATTATATTATATTATATTATATACATATATATATATATTATTATATATATATCATAATATATAACATATAATATTACTAATACTATTTTATATCTATATTATATTATAATATATTCCTAATTATACGTATATATATTCATGAAATCACATGCCAATTGAGTTCGGAGATTTCCCAGCCATGTTTGATAACCCCTTGAACCTCCAGACTCCAGACTCTGGCTTCCCAGCCAGGGATCTTCTGACAAAGGACCGGTGTTTCTTGGCTAGTTCACTACATGTGGCGAAGCTCAACCTGAGCGTTTCTGGGTGGCTTTGAGGGATATGTTAGAGAGGTCATCGCGGTTTCTTACCATCAAGTACAATCAAACATGCAGAGTTTTCCGCAGATTTCCCATGAGCCACGGATGGGAACTGGCAAATCTATGTTTTGCGATGGTTCATCGAATCCGTTGTAGCTGATGTTCAGCCCTGGAGGGATCCCTGAAATTGCACGCATCGACGCATTGGTGTGGATTGGTTACACTTCGCAGCATCTGTCGAAACCGCAGGGGACATCCACACACACACACCATGTAGATGTGTGTCCCCTTTCTGGAGATGGAATTAGGGCAACTGTCAGTGTCTTTCAGTATTTTATACTGGGGCGCACAGATAGTGGCTGGGTGAGGTATTTGCAGCAGGGTACCCTCTGGTAATTTAACATAGCTAGTGAAAATTGCCATTGGGTTCGTTATAGTTCGTTGACTTACCCATTAAATCCCATGAATAATTGGTGATGTTCTATAGTTTTGTGTTAGTTTCCCAGAGGGTAACCAAATTTTAATTGGGATATCAATGATATCAACATCAACATACATCAACTCTATTTTTACCCATTAATAATGGTGATTAATAGTGATTAACCATAAGGCTAGAGAGAATGATTCTGATGTTCTTCCCGACCGCCCAGGGCTACTTGGGATCCAAACTGACGACCATGTCGCTCGCCATCGTCTTCTAGGCGGTCACCGTGGGTTGAACATGAAAATTCATAACCGTGCCCTGGCTTGTTTAGGTCACTGAGGGCAGATAACTCCAGTGTTTTAAGTTAAAATGAGAGAAATATATAGAAATATATCTTTAGGATTTGTTTTACCACTTCAGCCAAGATCTGTGGGCTCCAAACTTGCAAGCCCTGGATGTTTTACCACCCAAATCTCTGGTTTCGAGTGAATTTCTGGGTCAGATGGAAATCTGCCGTGTTTTCCCGGCCGGCCTACGTGCAAAGCTTCCTGCTGTCGCACCCTCAAGATGTCGCAGGATGTCAAGAAAAATGGAGACAAAATGCCAACAAAGACTGAAAGATCAGAAGTTGAAGCAAAAAATGAATGTTTAAGGATGTTCAAGGATCAGTTACCCTCTGGTAAACTAACATAACTATGGAAAATCACAATTTTGAGTGGGAAAATCCACTATAAATGGCCATTTTCAATAGCTGTTTGTATGTTTACCAGAGGGTATAGCAAACAATGAAGTCCCAAGTCCCAAGGCGCAAAAATTTATACAGTAGAACCATCAAGAATGGGGAGTCACGCAACAAAGATGGGGAAATGACATGAACTGACCACAGCACGAAAAGATAAGCTTCGGCCGCTGCATTCAGAAATCACCGCCCATGGGGGCGACAAGTATGGGAGTCTGATAAATTGGAAACCTCAACAGTCTAGAAAAAACATCAAAAAACCGTCTATTGGGAAAAGCCTAGCGAGCTGTTCACGTTCTCCACTCCAATGCTGGAGTTCACAGATGTGTATACGAGCGGCTGCTCAATTTACAGCAAGTCCTTCTGTTTGCTGACAATCAGTTGCCCACAATTGGAGTGCAAGCCTGTCTCCCAAACATCTAAACGCCATACGTACCCAGCCAAAATGAATCAAGATGAACTCATTCCAAACTTTGTGTCGATATCTTAAAAAAAGACCTGAACACCCCCAAAACTCATCAGTTTGAAAACTACCCTCGGAATTTTAAGGGACGTATGCATAGATTTCATTAGATTTCCATACTCACTCTCTTCCTAGCTTCGAAGGCAAGCCATCAAACCGTGCAATCCAAGGATTTCAAGGTCTTGTCAATGTCCAATCATCCACCACCGAAAAAAGAATGAACTGTTCCTATAACTAGGAACTGATATGAACATTACATGCGGAAATCCTCCCTGAAAATCTCTCAAACTTCACCATCTTCACTCCGGGTTCAGCCGCCATTCCCCCCGGGTCCCGTGCATGCGAGGGTTCTTCTTGGAGAACAAGGTGGTCCTCCTGGCCCACATGCGCGCAGAAAATGGGCTGACCAAGGGGAGATAATAGAACAAATAAATTTACAGGCTTGCTCCCAACACCCAGGATACGTTTGGGTGGTAATTTGAATTGGGTGAATATATAAATAAAAAATACGAAAATATAGTAAAATAATCATTTCGACCTGCAAAGTGGCTATCTTTTACCTAGAATCGGCTGGAGCAACCCTGATCAACAGGTGTTTCTATTGGTTCAACAGGAAAACAACAAATCGAGCATGTAGAACACCGTTATCCTCGATGGCTAGTCAATAACAAGTCTGTTCAAAGATATCTGATATTCCAAGCATGGCTAATGCATTTACTAGGTTCGATGACAACCCAAGAGAGGGCTGGACTAGATCCATGTAACGCGCTTGGGGAACAGTGACAGTCCCAGTGAAATGATTAATGGTTTCCCCTGGGTGACAATGGGCCCCCTTGGGGTCGGGCCAAGATTGGCGTGCGAACGGCTGGTGGGCAGTTAAAAAAACAAGCCGTTCCGATGTTCCAATCATCACAGGCCCCTCAAACCATTACAATGGCGACTTTCTGAGCAGCGAAGCCAATGCAGGACAAGCGTAGGTCGAGCCGTTTAAGCTGGCAAGAGTCTATATAATGATCATGGGTGTAGTCAACTGCACACGGGATTTAAAATCAGATTGGGTATGGTTCAGATTGGGTATGGTTCAACAAATGTTTAAAAAGAATATTGACAAGGGCGCAGAAGCCTTCGAATATCGTTGGATGGGATCCAATAGGAAAATCTTCGTGAGTTTTTGGCCCACTCGGCCCATTCCATCAATTCTTTTCATGTAAAAAAAAACAAACTAAGATGAAACGTACCAAAAACCTGTTTAGACCCGCCGAACAGGACATCTCCATCAGAAAAGTGGAGGTTCCGGTCGGCCAGACTCAATGATCATGGCCCCATCATGGGTTTCCAAAGGTGCCCCCTTCCAAGGCACCCTTTTCCGAAAAACGAGCAGGGGTTCGCCCCTTCACTATCCTTCACTTGGTTCTTTAAAAGAAAAATCAAAAAGAACAAATCTGTTTCAACAAAAATCAAGGAAAGTCATCACTTATCTCACTTGGGTGAAGGTTGTGTTACCTTATTGTTACCTTATTGTTACCTTATTCTCCTTGGATTCCCATTTTTTCACACCGTGAAAACCCCTCGGCCCCTCAGCTCGGCCTCGGAACGGCGGACTCGCGAGGACCTCAAAAGGGCCGGTGGGTTCCACGGTGGGTTCGACGGTGGGTTCCACAAAAATGGCCTCACCAAAAGTGCCCACGGGTCAACCCTGGCAATTTCAGAGAACTACCAATTTTTCGGCCGATTTTTCATGACCAGGTTGCCTCGAAAAATGTCTTTCAAAAAGTCTCCGAGTATCCAACTGAAGCTGATGAATCGAAAAATCAGCTGATTCTGAGGCTTTTGGTGGCGACCTTTGGATACCTTTGGATTCGTGAAATTCCGGTCCAAGAGGCAGACATTGCCAAAACTATCCAAACCATCCGCAAGTGTACCGGGTACTCGAAACAAATTGATCAAAATGTCCCAAAAATTAATCTCATTTAAAGAAACTGTTTAATTCGTGTTGAACCTGACCCTGGTCTGAATGATTAAACACCCTGACCGGCACCAAGAGCCCAGCGCTTCATCCGTGAATCCTGGCACCCAGGGCGGGGATGATGGCGGTGAACAACATCTTCCCGGCGTCAGATGCGATGTCTTGCTATTGCGATACAAGGCTATGTTCAAGCCTTCACTTCGTCAAACTGTCAAACACATTCGTTATGTGCGGGATTGTGCGGGTAGCAATTCGCAACTTCTTGACAAATCCAAGAGAATGAGAGTCTAGAAATGCGTGTTGTCGCTCGGCCTGCCGGCGCAAAGTAAAGATACTGTGGAGAAATGCTAAATCATGCTAAATCCAAGTTCCAAACTTCACGTGATTGGAACTGGCAAACCTGATATTTCAATGGTAAAGATGCTATTTCAGGCAAATCTTACAGCACAATACATGTCACTGAATTTGGAGGCAGTTATATAACCATATACAGTAAGCCACAGATGATCTCTTGCTTTTTGCGGTTAACGTGAGCTTAGCCCAACCCATCTTTAGCTGGATCAACTCAAACCCACAGCCCGCCTCCATGTTTGCTGAGCTATTCATCACAGACGCTGCATCCTTGGGAACAAGCAGTTGACTCAGTTGCTGCATGACTGGGGATGTTAGTGTCCAGTCTGATGAGTTTGCACTATCTTCACACCATAGATTGCCGATGTAAGCTTTGCTAGCTCCAAATGTGACTTGTCTGAAGGATGTTTACCTTCATCCCATTGACACAAAAAAGGCACCCATCAGCCACGGTTCTGGCAGGGAAGGGCTGGCCACCAATGTCTCACCATTGCTCTTATCTTTGCAAAAAAGACTTCGGCAGGAGAGGAATCTCAGACCTGTCCAACCTTTCCAAATTCAAATCAGCACAATTTAGCCGTGGGTCCATGGAAATTTGAAAACTCAGTGTACTTCCATGATGCAAGATTATTCCCCAATCTGCTTGGGTAGAATCCTGGGGCTGGCAGTTTTCTCTTGATGATCCCTTAACCAAACAGGGTCACTCTTGGATGAACCCTGGATCATCTGACCTTTTTTTCGGACATCTTGCCGTCCACATTTTTCTTAGATGGCAGGGCTCAGGGCGGGTGGATCTCCGGGCAACTGATCAGGGCTCAGTTCATTGATGGCCAGTCAGGACCAACGCCCCCAAAACTGGGCTCCCCAAACTGCATCGGACACGAAGCCTAGTCCATCCGAAAAAGTACGAAAATCATCGGCAAATGAGGCCCCTGATCTTTCATTGCAGAGGATATTGAAGGAGTTAATCACAATCTATATTGGTCCCAGTGCCAGAACCGATTCACAATCGTTTGCAATTAGCACTGGATGAGCCATCCCCCCTCAACTTTTTGGCAGGCTGAATGGGCAACCCCATCCCCCCTAAGAAAAAAAAAAACGGGAACCTTGTGGAATGTATTGAAGCTGTTCATGCTGAGCCCCATAGGGGGATCCCAATGCCCTCGTTTCAAGGCCACCACACCTTTGCCAAAGCGCGCCTGGAGGGCTGTTGTCATCTTGAGACAGCAGTCCTTCTTAAAGTATCTTAAAGTCCTCTGGGGGTCAGTCATGCTGTGGATGGAAAAAATCCAAGAAACCACCTATCGGATGGTTGAACCATGTTGAACCCTATAGTGGGATAAACCACAGATCAACTGGTGCAGGATTTCGCACCGAAAACTTGTAAAACCGAGGCTGCGACATCTTCCTCCTGTCGAAGGCAAAAAACTGACCCCAGTTTTGGACATGTCAAATATAAAGAACCCAAGAATGATTTTGGAACGGTCATCCCCACTACATAAGTGTCAATGGCTTGATTTTACAGTAAGGGTTTCTGATGAAAATAATGTTTGTTCTACCATGAACACAGTATAAGATGAAACAGTTTTTCCCGTGAGTCTAGCATCATAGATACTGTAGATATTCAATTTTTCATATTTATAGAGATATTTTGGTGTACATACTGAATTGTCTTGGTACCCCGAATTTGATCTCATCCAAGCTGTCGAAAATTGTGGCATTTTGGCATAGCTAGTTTAAGACAAAGCTGCATAAAGTAGGGTAAAATATAGATGGTATACATAAATATCCATGAATATACAGGATGGTAAAATATCCATAAATATACAGGATGGTTTACTGGTTGTAAATATTACGTAATACATGACCCCCCTTGACAATTAGACCCATACCCGATTAAGAAAAAATTCTTTGCTGGCGTATCCCAAAAATCCCTGAGAATGACAGCGAATCGCCAAAATCAGGGATTATCCTAGACAACTACATCTGCATATGCAAACCTCATTCTTCCTTGATGACATTCCAATTCCTATGGGCATAGATACTAGCCATATGTCAATCTGCAGTGGCTCAATCCAATTGACCCCGTCCCATTTACAAGTTATGATTAAATATGTATATATGTATATATGTCTATGTATGTATGTATGTATGTATGTATGTATGGATGGATGGATGGATGGATGGATGGATGCATGGATGGATGGATGCATGTATGCATGTATGCATGTATGCATGTATGCAATGTATGCAATGTATGCAATGTATGCAATGTATGCAATGTATGCAATGTATGCAATGTATGCAATGTATGCCATGTATGCCATGTATGCAATGTATGCCATGTATGCCATGTATGCCATGTATGCATGTATGCATGTATGCATGTATGCATGTATGCATGTATGCATGTATGCATGTATGCATGTATGCATGTATGCATGGTATGTATGGTATGTATGGTATGTATGGTATGTATGGTATGTATGGTATGTATGGTATGTATGTATGGTATGGTATGGTAATGGTATGGTATGGTATGGTATGGTATGGTATGGTATGGTATGTATGTAGGTAGGTAGGTATGTATAGTATATAGTATATAGTATATAGTATATAGTATATAGTATATAGTATATAGTATATAGTATATAGTATATAGTATATAGTATATAGTATTACCAACGAAGCAGGCAAGTATAATCACTCGTTCATAACCCTTTCATAACCCACCAGCCGCTATTGATCAATTATATTCCCGTTCTTTATGCTTAAACCCCCAATCATTGCTGGTTAAATCGCATTGAAATCCCATGGAAATCCCCTGGGTTTTCCTGGATAGATAGATCCCCATGAAATCATCATTCTTGGTCCCACCCACTACAACTCCCGTCCTTTTCTCCTTGAAAACTGATATATTTTGACCTATATCCAGATCCGAAGCCTACCCGAAGCCCAAAGGGGGCCTCGAAGCCTTTGCCTGGTGCCAGGTGGAAGGTGTTGGGAAAGGTAGTGATTTTTTTAATGAGTTCTTGAGTAGTTTATACCATGTGGTGAATTAACAAGAAGGTGATTGAACCGAGAAAATTTGCGGGTGGATCAGCAAAAGTTCTGATCTCATCCACACAAATTGCGGGTTCCACCTTGAAATGTACCCCAGGTATGGCAAACAAATGCGGAGAACACCAAACATACTAGGGATATGAGAGGGAATCATGTGATAAAAACCAACACTTTTGGATATGATGTTGCCTCAAAAAAAAACAAAATCGGAATAACCTTCAAATGGTTCACATAGTCAAAACCATCCGATTTTGATGACAATAAACATATAATTATCATATTATCATATAATGATAGACTTATAGTGACTTATAGGTGGTGTTGCCTCGAAATGTGGGATTCCGGCCAGAAAATTGCAATCTATATGGTGGGGAAAATGACGATAAGCCATGTGGTTTTAGAGGTCAATAGTTTAATGAGGTTTTATGCGAAGGCTTTTGAAATGTTGCAACTCGGTATATAGAAAAATTGGACACAAAGAAATCATGAGGAAAATTGTGACACCGGAGTAGCAGATTGCGTAACTAACCCAGTGGGTTCATGAATTGTGTGTAACAGAAAACCACCACATGCAATAAACACTATAAGGTGACCCTTTCAGTAATGATTATGTAAATGCAGAAATCCAGGGTCAGTGACTTCAAATGAAGGCATGAAAAGATCACTTTGAATAGCCCCGGGATTACCATTTCTAGGAGGTGGTCAATGGCTATCGCTTTTGTGAGTTTCAACCCAAATCAGACTACCAAGCAAGGCAAGGGGGGCCCCCGGAGTGATGTTTCCAACAGGTTTTGGAGTTATGTCTACCAACATATCGAATCTAGGGGCCCCAGCTTGTACAGAGTCTTCAAAATTGATCAATGTGCAAATTATCACCTCCAACAGGTGTTTGACACCATCCATCGAGGATGATTTCATCAGATTTTCCTGTTGACTTATGGCCAATCTTAGATACCCTGCAAAAGGCCGTTTTCTTTGGGCTGGTGAGTAATTATAGATCCACGTGGCTAAGAGATAAACATATACACTCTACTATATGAAGATTACTGAAGTACTCATCCAAAGTTTCCCCAAAAATCGGGAACGGGGCCTCTCCAACCTGCAACTTACCTCCCCGGGCCTCCTTGACTCCTCATGGACTCGCTCCGTCTCAGAACCGATTGCCTGGGCCCCCAAGAAACCCTCATGGCAATGATATGCCCATGTCCAATAGGTATAATGTGAGTAAAACAAGAATAAACCATCCCCAAAATCACCATAAATAGATATAAATAGGTGGTATAAACCATTCCCAGATGGGTGGGTGTTTCTTGTTTTACCCACATTAGGTAAATCATCTGCTTCGACTTGACCACCAATGACCCCATGGCGACAAAAAAAAAAAGGGTCCACTGACCTGCCTCTCTCGGGGAAGATGTGTCTCATGGAGCTCCGGATCTTCATGATACACTTCACGTTTCCTCGTAGCACTGAGCCAGGCTACCAAAAACATAGATAAATCATGATAAATTGAAGAAAATAGAGTTTGGTAAATTGAACGAATTTGACAAAGAAAAATCGGGATGTGATAGGATACATTGGGATATGGGATAAACAACCTGCTCAGAGACTGTTTTAAATACGCGCCTGCCTGTTACAGTAAACATGGGGGGTATGTCTGATCTATGGAATCTCATAGGATATCATGGGATTGATACCCACCGAGGCGCTGATGAAAAAGGTCTCCCAGGCCGCTTTTCAGCACATCTTTGATTCGGGTCTCCTTTTCTTCGACCTCGCCAAACACTCCAGTCGCAGCAGTTTACCGTCTCACTTCATCTGGCCCTGTAAAAAAAAAATGTTGGTGTTTAGCATGGTAGGGTATACCTCTACTTCAATGGCCAAAATCAAGGAACCGCAATGGGTTATGCCACCCGGATAGGCATTGAATGCTAATCTTTTGGGCTTAATGAATTCCCTGATGGCATGCAAAACGCATGCAAAACACTCAGCTATTGGGAAGTGATTGGTGAAATGTGGGAAACCAAAAAAAGCCTGAACCCATTTTTCGTTTTTTTCGCAATTCCTTTACTAGTTTTGCAAAACCTAGCGAATTATAGGTGTGATCTGTGATTCTAGGTTTATCAAATGTGTCGAACCTTCGAGACGAGTTCATCAAACCTGGCAACGGACATTGCTCCATTTGTAGATGAATTAGAACAACTGGCAGTGTTCAAAGACGTCATGCCTTTACACTCCTTGATTGATCAATAACGCGTCCTATCACGTGTTAATAATAATCATACTTAATAATGATTCCTAATAACAACCACAAGACCCACGTTTTGAGGATGGCTGTGCCCGTGTTTAAGTCTTCTTGCAACAATTTTTGGATGAGTACCCTCTGGTAAACTGGAAAATCACCATCTTTAATGGCTAAATCAACTATATTTCATACTATTTCATACTATTTCTATAAACTAAATGGGCCTTTTTCAATAGCAAACTGTAACAAATTACCAGAGGCTACCCTATGAGAACTGGCCGCGGCCATTTTCTCATGGCCGGCCTGATCCGGGACGTCCTCGGGCGCGTCCGGCACATCTGCTTTCCTGGGGAGGTTGACGCACAAAAAACGGGATGCGGCAGAGTTCTAGATATTAATATATATATATATATATATATGTATATATATATATTATGTAAATATATATGTATATATATATATTATGTAAATATATATACCATATATAAATATATATTATGTAAATATATATATATATATCATGTTGTATCATTTTATATATGTTATATCATTTTATGGACCAAACAAATATCATGCAATATCCAAAGGAACTTTGGACATAAATGAAAAATATCGAAAAACAAAATCAGTGTGGAAATAAATGAAACCTGATCTGCCGCTGCGTGGATAGTGGTGATCCTCAACCTGACAGAATCTTCCATGTGCTGTAGCGCACTTCAGGCAACACTTGTGGATGATGATAATAAACAAGAATATATATATATATATTTAAAAAATAAAAATAATAAATAAAACAAAACAATAATAAACAATAATAACGATAATAATTACTATATCATAACAATAAAAACAATAAAACACTATAAAACAAATCATCTCCAAACTAAATGGAATTGAACCTGGATTTAAGGGCCAAAGTTTGATGCTTTCGCAAAGTTTGAACACAATTTGCGGTGAGAAAATGTTTGAGGTGTCTGCAAGTCCTGAGTCCTGGGTCCCCTTGTAGAAGGGCAAAAACTAGACACCAGGAACGGGATAAAATGAACATAAATGGACTATATAAATACCAGCTGTGGTTTGTTATCTACTGGAAAAATTATCTTGCAATTGATGTCCCGCAATGCAGCCAGACATTTTTTTCTAAGATCTCAAGAGATGTCTATCAGTGTGACACCTTGAGATCACAACCAAGTCAGCAATGAAAATTCAAACGGATTTGAAGCCACCGGGCTAAACAGCTGTAGGCAATGTTGGCGTGTGAAACCCACATTGATTCAGCATGCAGCTTACTGGGACTTCAACCTGGCAAGGAAGCTGTCCCATCAACTAATTCTTTACTCGTAGTTTTACAGTATCATGTTTGTTACCCTCTGGTTATTTAACATAGCCATGGAAAATGGCCCATTTATATATAGATGGTTTACCTATTAAAATGGTGATTTTCCATGGCTATGTTAAATAACCAGATGGTAATTGATTTTTACCATTGCAACTGTAACATTGTAGTTGCTGTGATAATATATGCGTGTTAAACCTACACATCTTATCACATATCTACATAAATCATCGACAAAATCTGCCATGCTACTGCCACGCCCTTGCCACCCCACTTCTCCTGGGCCAAGTCTTTTTCCTCGTCCGGTTTCTCCTTGCCGCGTGTCCCCGCACTGGATGCAGACAGTTTGGCAAATCTTTGATTCAAATTACTAGCTACGGATACTTGGAAACAACATAGGATTATGAGATCCATATCTGGCTAAATTCTATATCATATGATCTGGGTCAAGTAGAACAATCCTGAATTGGAAAAGAACCCATTCTGGAGTAGTGAGTTTGAAATCGGTGAGTTTGGGTCGTCTATAAGCGCGCGACTTCCTAAGTCAAAACATGCCATATTTATATATAATATATGCGTATAATACTTTATATACATATATATATATTACATGTACAGATACATATACACATACATATACATATACATATACATATACATATACATATACACATGTGTATATGTATGTATTCACATATCAATGATACATCTGTTATATTTTAATATCTTTTTCATATATAATAAATGACAACTACTCTTTACCATGCCCAGTCTTTCGTGCTCCGAAAACAAGCCACCGGATCAAGTCTCTCGCCTCGTAGAGCTGGAGCCGCTTGGCAAACGAGAGGCCTGAGACACGGATCGGATCTCCTTCCGGCATGGTATAAACCATCCCCCAGTCATCACCATAAATAGGTGGTATAAACCATCCATAGTATTGTCATGGTGATACCATATTATGGATTTCATATATACAACATAAAATTGTACACCCTTATTGAACACCCACATCATCACATACATAAAATTGTGGGTAAAGCAAAGTCATAAACCATCCCCCAGTCATCAGCATTTTGACAGGTGATATGTTTACATATGTTTACCATAGAAATAAACCGTTCCCAGTCATGGCTGGTTTATGACATTGTTTTGCCATGTTTTACCCCCATTCGTTCGTATTGCTGACCCTTTGATCATCTTCCTCAACATTCAACGGCTATTTAAGCGCCCCCACAGTTTGCCCCAAACAATGGAGATGTACCAAAAGGACGGCCATGTTCTATTCTCAACCATGATATTTGGGATTTTTCGAGACATTTTGAGGAAAAGAAAACACGTACTGTACGAACATATTAAACATGTTCGTGCAATTAAGGCTATATATTTTGGGGACACCAGGGACACCCTCCATCAAGCCGGAGTTTGAAAAAACCATGTTTCGCAGTCAGTCGTTCCAGTTTTCCTGGTTGAAACCCCATCTCTTATTGTCTAAATCCTTATGTTTGATCCCTAAACCGATGGATCAACTGGAGGATTAAAAAAATCATCCCACCATCATCCCATGAAATATCCCAAGATTCTCCCAAGAAAAAACACCACGAATCAAAACATATCAAAGCATATCAAAACCTTTGGTAATTGAACATAACTATGAAAAATCACCATGTTTAATAGGTATATAAATCAACAAACTAAATGGTAATTTTCAAGAGCTATGTAACAAATTACCAGAGGGTAGATCACATTGACAGTTCAGATCCCCAAATGTGTTTTAAATGTTTTTTGCTCAACTGCTAGCTCCATGCCTGACAATCAGCTACCGGGCATCCGCACGCCGGAGGTCGAGGGCTGAAGACCCTCGCCTGAGAGGTGTGGGCGTTGCATTGGATTTCCATATACTATGTACATATGAATTAATATCTGGTTGGTGGTTTTAACCATCTTGAAAAATATAAAAGACAATGGGAAGGATTATCCCATATTATGGAAAATAAAAAATGTTTGAAACCACCAATCAGATATGATGTGATATCCCAGTCTGAAATGCTGGCTGATTTTTGGGGGAGGTTCCTTTTACTAAGCATCATCTACAGGGAGGTCGTGATACTTCCTTTTAAAGGATCATTCAAGGACGGATCGTAGTAACTCAGCGAGGTCAGTTTCCAGCAGTGACCCAGGGATGTTGCAACACCTGAGGACCATGACCCAGCAGCATCATTGGCATGTCAACCATCAGGAATGGGGAGTTCAAGTGCACACAATAGGGATTTTGACCAAGATCGGGATGATTCCCCCACAGCAAAATCATTCAAAATCATTCAAAATCATTCAAAATCATTCAAATTAAAATAATCATGGAGGTTTCCTAAAAAGGGGATATCCCAAATCATCCAAAGTTAGATAAATTTCGGTTGAAACCCAAGGGAACTTGGCCCCGTTTTAAGAAACCCCCATATTCAGCCAAGGTCTGGGTTTGTCTTAAAACATGGTACCCTTTGATCCACGCGTTCATTACGTGTTCATTCATTTTGACCTGGTAATGATAATAGGGAAAACCATCATTATCAGAATGATAATGATAATGGATTAATGTCGATGATTAATACAGTCATATTGATCTGATAATGATTGGTTTCCCTGTTAGAAATTACCATCTTTAGGACCAGCCCCTGTGTTCAAAGAGACCCATATATCATATATCAAATTGGTACAATATAGATCCTATCCGATATCCCATGACATATCCTATCGGTCCTATCACATACAGTATCCCAGTCATACATGAATCCCACAACATATCCCATCAGAATTGTCCCTGTGTTTGCTGGTTATTAATGTTACTATATCCCACAAAATACAAAATACACCCACAATATCCAACAAAAATGTCATATAATATGTTTCATTGTTCATTATTACTGTTATCATATACTGTAAAATACCAGTATCCCATATCATATCCCCTGAAATACCAGTATAACCATCACAACTGTCCCATAATTCCCATAAAATACCCAACAAGTTATAACCCATCCTAAGTCTCCCTATTTCTGCTGGTTATTCATGTCAATATGTGCGCATTTCCTGAAATAGGGGAACCCCTAAATCATCCATTCTAGAGCTTTCCAGTATAAACCATCCAGCTATTGGGGTATTCCCATTTCTGGAAAACCCCATATCCCCTAAATACCCTCCGGTAAACGTTTACAAGGCTATTGAAAATGGTGATTTCCATCGTGGATTTACCCATTGAAAATTGTGATGTTCCATAGTTTTTTGTATGTTTACCAGAAGGTAAATCACCATTAATCACCATTAATCACCATTAATTATCATTATTAACCACTATTAACCACTATTAACCACTATTAACCACCATTAACCACTATATGATCGTTATGTTAGTTTACCAGAGGGTATCCCATTAAAAAAAAGGCAACATCTCCCATGGGTTCCCGTTGAGCCCGGGCCACGCGAGGCTTCCCGCGCTGTGAAGGATCCCGGCGACGAATCGTCCCGACAGGAGGGCGAGAGGATGGGCTCCTGGGCTATGGGAGATGTCACCAGCAAAAGTGAGGATGCGTGTATGTATATATATATATATATATTATATATATAGATATAGATATAGATATAGATATAGATATCTAGATAGATATAGATATAGATATAGATATATATATATTCTACCATAGAAGATCACTACCAAGCAAAATTCTCAAAATATTGAGGATTTCACTAAAAAAACATCATTCAGATTCAGCGACGAAGAGATCCTGGATGTCCAAAAATGGAGATTCGGAGGTGGATTTCACCAATGAAGCTCGAGATCGTTCGCCCAAAAAACATCAAAAAACACCTTTCCTATCCTGGCAACAGGCATGGAAAGGTACATCATGGTACATCTAGCAACCCCCCAAAAAGATCTCATCGCCCAAAATTCTGAGAAATTGGATGCCAAAAGCCCTTCCCATGACAGTCCTCCTCCCCACCTGGCGATTGCCCAGTCAGGTGGAATTTTCCCATGGATTTCCTGAAGGCCTTGTCCAAGAATGGGAGTTGACCAACAAAAATATGTTTTTGTTTACCAACAAAGACGAAGCAACCAAAAAATGGCGATCAAACATGATTATTAACCATATGGAGGTTTCCTAAGTCAGAAGGGGTACCCCCAGTCATCATCCATGCTATTTTCGGATTTTCCATGAACTCAACCATCCAGCGATAAAGGGGGTACCCATATCTATGGAACCCCGGAACCCCGCCTTTTAAAAACCCAACACGTTTCCCTCAGGCCTTGGCTGAGACGGTTCTGGCGCTTTCGTTGCAGGGCATCTTGCTTCTGTCGCCACGCACGCTGCACCTCACCAGGAGACATTCTCTGGGTAACCTTTTGATCATTCAATAACAATCATGGCAATTCAATCTTCAAGTTGATATCATTGATATCTGAGATATCTGTTTCTTGGTTCCACAGATAATAAAGCCAGTTGCTTGGTTCCACGGATAATAAAGCCAGTTGCTTGGTTCCACGGATAATAAGGCCAGTTAATATTCAACTGGTTGGTGGTTGACCTACCCCTCTGAAAAATATGAGTTCGTCAGTTGGGATGATTATTCTCAATATATGGAAAAATAAGAAATGTTCCAAACCACCAACCAGTGATTATTAACCATTATTAACCATTATTAACCATCATTAACCATCATTACCCCATACTAAACCTCTAATCAGTATTGCCATTGAAAATAAGAAACTTGTCATTGAAAAAAGGGACTGATGAACCCCGGACCAAAATTGTGAGGTCTGCGTGGGGGAGTTTCGAGGTCACTTGTTCGGGAATAAGAAACATTATTATGAACCTTATGTAATAACTTTGGAATATATTGTATATTATATGGTATAATGGATTCATATATTATTATCATATATTATAGTCATTTACATTACTAACATAGATCAAATTCCAGGATTTGATGAAGAAGCAGAGGTGGGATTCGTCAGTTCATTCCCATCAACTCCTTGCGACTCGCTATTCCCCAGAGTCTGGCTATTTATGGCCCGGTGGAGTATCTGGTAGCTTCAAGTGTCAATTTCTAGGTTGTAAACTTCACGCTTAAAACTCGGCCAATGGGGCCCAGATCCAAAAAACGCACCAATTCACCCAGAAAATGCCAACAGGTGATCTCAAAAAATTGGATTTCCTCAGTTATTCAAGCTAGCATTCCCAATGGAAAAACATGCATCTTGGAAGTGCACAAAATGACCTCGTCCTATAGGACGGGCAGGCAATGTTGGAAAGGCTTGGGAGCCGTTGATTTTGGAAAGAACCAAGGCTGGTTTCAATGGATCCCAGTCACCTTAAAGCCCTCGGTTTGGTCAAATCAAAAAGGGGCTGACCCCTTCATCAACTCCTGGGAATTCAGCCCCTGATCTTTCCGCCTCATTGAGCTTGTTCAGGCCGCCAGCGTATCTGCCATGGGACCAATGAGGGGCAGATGAGGAGTTGCAGGGCGAAGTAGCACCACTTCGATCTAGGTCGAATCTAGGTACTATAGATACATGTACCGCAGAAATGCACATATACAGTCGATCTACATCTACATGTATACGTAAATATGGTTTGTTATCTTGGCCGCGTGATAGACACATGTTGAAATGGTGGTCTTGGCCGCGTTACTCTTGTGGTCCTGGAAAATCTCCCTCGAAGCTGATGAAAATCCCATGGTTTTTGTTGCTTGGATACCAAGAAGACCAGATGGAGAAGAAACAAGGCATCTTTCACTAGTAATTCAGGTAATATATTGAATCCCAAGGAATCCCAAACCTGATCTCCTACCACAAACCTGGTGCACTTGAGGCTCCACGAGATCGCTCTAAATGGTAACCCAATGGGTAAATGAGGTGGTATCATTTGATAACTGGGTAAAAAACACAACTGTCTATGAAAATCTGAGGGTATTCCGTCCAAAGCTACCCAGAAAAAACGTGCATCCAAGCAAGTGGGCAATCATCATATTATATCCCAGTTGTGAAAATATCCCCAGTAGTTACTTATGGCTTATAAAATAGCCAATGGCGATTCCTGAAATTTACTCAAATGGGCAGTGTTCGAAACCGGCAACGTCATTCCACAAAAAACTTGTTGGTCTTGTTTTTGCAATTGGGGTTCCAAATTATGATCATTCCGAATGCATATATCAATGTATTGGGTAGAATAGCATCCTTTTTTCATCAACCAACGGGTGTGTTTTTAGTGTGTTTAAAGACATCCGCCTGCTGGCAATGCGATCCGCAATTTCTTGGATTTGCGGCAAGGTTTCCTGGAAGACATGGAATTGGGTTTGGGATGTATGGGATGTGTATAAGAAACACATAAGCATTTGCATTTTCTGGGATTTGACTAGCAAGTTCTGTGTTTTAATGGTATATTTTATGCAATAATTTATGGGATATAGTGGGATATAAAACTATACAACTTGATATGATATGTGGGTCCGTCTCAAAAAAATGGGTATACCTCAATTTATGCCAATTTTATATAATTAACTGGGAAAATGGTGATATATATATATATATATCCGCTGCATTTTAGTGTACGTACCCTATTTCCGGACAAACCCACATAATTACACATTTACCCCCACGGTGGGTAAAATACCTCGCAGTTTCTGAAGGGTGGTTGTGAGAAGCAGGAAGGGATTATTCCTATAACATACTATAACCATTCCGAACCTGGGTTTGTCTGAAAATGGCGGGACCCTGAATATCTGAATTCCATTTGGGATTAGCAACTCACTTTCCCCTTTTTCAATGGGCCGATTTGGGGAAGAGCCCTGGGCTCTTACCCAGATGCTTGTGGGTCAAGAATGGAGTCCCAATGGACCCAAAGGCGTGTCATTTTGTTGTATCAAGCCATCCATTTTGGGTGCATTTGATGGTGATGTTAACACATTGCCTAGCTCAGCATGGCATGGTTGTAGTTGTTTGTAGATGTTTGTAGGCACTGGGATGATATTCCGGCTGTTTCCGATGTTTCCTGGGATTTCTGCAGGGACATGCTGAGGTGGTGGGGATTGGACCCGCGAAAATGGACCTGCCAAAATGTGAAAAATTTTGGTCCTGTCATGTATTGGTCCAATCCCCAGTGAATTACCCTCTGGTAAACGTACAAAAAATTATTGACAATCGTCATTTTTCATGGGTAAATCCACTATAGATGGCCATGTTTCATGTTCAATAGCTATGTTAGTTTACCAGAGGGTACCCACTTAGATGGTCCCCGATCCTCGTTGCCAGTCTTCGGGGATGGCACCCAAGCACCGATATCGCTGCCCTCGCCACAGTGGTGCAGGGAAATCGTCGGCGGTTCACGATGAATATATCTATGGTCAAATGAGATCAGAAATTAACTTACTGATGCTTAGTAGGGAATGGATGGGAATGGGGGAATCGGGGGAATCGGGGAATGGGATGATTATTAATAGTTCTTGTGGATCATTCCCGAGAATTCCCTACTAAGCACAAGCAAGTTAGCTACTGTAAATTTGAAACTGTGGGGGGCACCATTTTCTGCGTCTGAGGGATTTTCACCATCAAATGTGGGATTTCAAGAGACTAAGACTTGTGGAGAAAACAATGGTTGGTCCCCCTGCTCACACGCATCTGGATCTTGGCCTTTCTCGATCAAGGAACATCATTTTACAATGTCAATCAATTTCATATGACAAGTTTGTAATAATAAATATTGCAAAAGTTAAAGAAAAAGGTAATGTCGTAGTTTTTGTCAAAATTGTATCTTGTAACTTTGGTAACTTTGTTGCATCATGCGTTCTAGATGCCTCAACTTCCAAAGACATACTTAAGCATGTCCAGCGCAGCATCAGGTGTAAGGTGAACATGAACATTAGCCAACCCAACCCCAAACCCCCCTACACCCCACAAGAAAACTGTTGACCTCAAGAAACAAACAGGGACTAGTGAATGTTTTAAGTAAACTGAGTCCTTAAACCGACAATGAAGGTATAGAATGGTATAGAGCTATGATGAGCTACAAGCCTTAAAATGAGAAACATATGAGTCGGAACAACAATAAAGATGATTCGAAGTTTTATTGGGCGTATATATTGACAAATGGTGGATCCCCCAGACCATATCCATTTGAACATGGTGAAAATGTTGGGATGTTTTGGGGGGTCCCGACAGTAAGAAACCGAAGGCAACAAGAAAAAAGTGGGTTGATCTACTGCCAGCTACCATGGTATTTTCTGTAACTAATTATGACAATGGGAACATGATCAGAAACGAAGGACCCACAATATTTGCCAGTTTTGGCAGTACTGAGCCGTCGCCAGGTTAAACTGCGCTCGTAGCAAAGGCTGGATGTTCATCGATCAAACCGATGGTCCCATAAAAATCGTCGCCTTTCTTTTGCTTCGAAACCCATGTTCAACAGTTCATTGAGCTTCATCCATATTCATCCATAGTTTGACCTTCAAATATTATTAATACTACATTTAAATGAAAATTAAATATATATATATATAATTATATAATTATTATATAGATTAGATTAGATTAGATCCAATCTCTTGAAGGATCTTGATGGTGAAATCCCATCTTCATCTCATTTTTAGCTGGCACCTGGAGTCCCTTGGCCAAGCTTGGGAGGCTCGTCTCGCAGGCAACAACCTAGGGATGCGGAAAATCCCGTGCTTTATTTCGGGGGAGATCATGGGATACTGAGCATACAAGTTGTGAATGAGACTTCGCTAAGTTGGCAAACTCAACTAGTTGAGCTAAGTTGGTTTGATGCTGAAACTATGATTAGAATTGATTAGATGGAGAAGAAAACCAACTGGGGGCACCATCCGATTCACGGGACCATCTAGCTGTGGCCATCAATGGATTGGTGTTCTTCAAAATCACCGGCAGCCATGGGTTTTTTGCTCCGAAAGATTGGGGGTTCCTTCAAAATTTCCCATCATGGGTGAATCTTTTTAAGGGCCACCACCAAGTCTTGACGAATCACTGATTCTCTGGCCATTTTTGGAAGTAAACCGTCCTAGTTTCGGGTTTTCCTTTATGAACTTTAAAGTTTGAACCACTTCTGGAAGTATGCAGTTGATTAAAAACTGGTGATTGTAACTACTTCAGTCAGGGGTCGTCCCACTTCCCCTTGCAGAAAGCCTTGATCCTCGGTCACGTTGTCCGTCACCCGAGGCTCCGACACCTTTCCAAGGTTCACGCGCTGACGGACTCACCCTGGCCAGGCCAGAACCACGGCTGGTCATGTTCAATGTTTCTTACGGAATGTTCGAACATATGTATATATATATATATATATGCATGCATGCATGCATGTATGTATGTATGTATGTTGTGTATGCATGCATGCATGTATGTATGTATGTATGCATGCATGCATGTATGTATGCATGTATGTTGTGTATGCATGCATGCATGTATGCATCTATGCATGTATGCATGCATGCATACATGCATGTATGTATGCATGTATGCATGTATGCATGTATGCATGTATGCATGCATGCATACATGCATGTATGTATGCATGTATGCATGTATGCATGTATGCATGCATGCATGCATGCATACATGCATGCATGTATGTATGTATGCATGCATGCATGTATGTATGTATGTATGTATGTTGTGTATGCATGCATGCATGTATGTATGTATGCATGCATGCATGCATGTATGTATGTTGTGTATGCATGCATGTATGCATGCATGCATGCATGCATGTATGTATGTATGCATGCATGTATGTATGTATGTATGTTGTGTATGCATGTATGCATGTATGCATGTATGCATGTATGCATGCATGCATACATGCATGTATGTATGCATGTATGCATGTATGCATGTATGCATGTATGCATGCATGCATACATGCATGCATGTATGTATGTATGTATGCATGCATGCATGTATGTATGTATGTATGTTGTGTATGCATGCATGTATGTATGTATGTATGCATGCATGCATGCATGTATGTATGTTGTGTATGCATGCATGTTTGCATGTATGTATGCATGCATGCATGCATGCATGCATGTATGTATGTATGTATGCATGCATGTATGTATGTATGTATGTTGTGTATGCATGCATGTATGCATGTATGCATGTACGCATGTATGCATGCATGCATGCATGCATGTATGCATGTATGCATGCATGCATGCATGCATGTATGTATGTATGCATGCATGTATGTATGTATGTATGTTGTGTATGCATGCATGTATGCATGTATGCATGCATGCATGTACGCATGTATGCATGCATGCATGCATGCATACATGTATGTATGTATGTATGTATGTATGTTGTGTATGTTGTGTATGCATGTATGCATGTATGCATGTATGCATGTATGCATGTATGCATGTATGTATGTATGTATGTTGTGTATGCATGTATGCATGTATGCATGTATGCATGTATGCATGTACGTATGTAAGTTGTGTATGCATGCATGCATGTATGCATGTATGCACGTATGCATGTATGCATGTATGCATGTATGTATGTTGTGTATGCATGTATGCATGTATGCATGTACGCATGTATGTATGTATGTTGTGTATGCACGCATGCATGCATGCATGCATGTATGTATGCATGTATGTATGCTGTGTATGCATGCATGCATGTATGCATGTATGCATGCATGCATGTATGCATTGATGCATGTATGTATGTATGTATGCATGTATGCATGCACGCATGTATGTATGTATGTTGTGTATGCATGCATGCATGCATGCATGCATGCATGTATGTATGTATGGTTGTATGTATGTATGTATGTTGTGTATGCATGCATGCATGCATGCATGCATGTATGCATGTATGCATGTATGCATGTATGCATGTATGCATGTATGCATGTATGCATGTATGCATGTATGTATGTATGTATGTGTATGTATGTATGTATGCATGCATGTATGTATGTATGTATGTATGCATGTTGTGTATGCATGTATGCATGTATGCATGTATGCATGCATGCATGTATGCATGCATGTATGTATGGATGTATGCATGTATGCATGTATGCATGTATTAATATCGTTATTACTGTTGTTGTTATCATATACTATTATCATTATATTATTTAGTTTTTTATTTTGTATATTATATTATATTGTTATATATATAGATATATATATATATATATATTGTTATCAATATTGTTATTATATATTATCATATAGTATATTTTATTATATCATATTATATTTTACTATATGTTTATATATTATTATATATTATGAAATATTATCATATATTATTATTGATTATTATATATTGTTATATATTATTATATAGTATTATATAGTATTATATATTATTATATATTATCATATATTTTTATTTAGTATTATATATTATTATATATTATTATGGTGGCCCCCCCTGTACCTACCCTTTTGTACTTTTACTGGTATTTGCATGCTTTTCTCACTAATTTAGAGAAATGTTACACACACATACACACACATATAGTCATATATATATATGTGGAGGCCCCAGCACCGTGGGCATCCAGCTGCTTGATCAATTCGGGAGATCAAAATTCGTTACCTTATCAGAACCATTTGCTGCAGGGGATTAGCAACATCAACTTTGTCTTCATGGGGGAAACCAAAATTCGCCAGCTCATGGTCTTTTTTCTCTGTCCTTGCTGGTCTTGCGCCTGTCGCCCCCCTCCCACCGGACGGCTTTGTGCTCGTCCGGCGGGAGTCCTGCGGCGGGGCGTTTTGGCAGGGGCAACAAGGTCATTCAATTTTCTTATCGGAAATTTCCATCGTCCGGTACCATTACAAGATGTATACGCGCGCATTCTCATGTAAGGACACATTCTCATTCTGTCTCCGCTCTCCCTCTCTGTCTATATCTTCATCATCTTTTGATCCGTGCATTTTATATTTAGTCTTGCCAAATAGAATTTCGAATGCGCAATCTTGAAGTTGCACACCAATGCTTATAATTCTAATGGTTTGAAACGTCGTTAGATGGAAGATGCAAGTTGCCTTTAGCGAATAATTAAATGATGTGGCTCGTGCTCATCCCGGGCCCCAGCCGCACTCCCCGGCCTACTCTTGCAGCTCTGCCAGCAGAGCCCGCACGTGCCGGGCCACACGCACGGCCCCAGGCACGGTGGGTGCGGTGGTGCCGAGCTTCCCTCAGGCACCGGCGGGCTGCTTTGCCCAGTGCAGCCTTCAGGCGGCGCACCCTCAGGAGCTCCAGCACGTGCCCGTCCACCTCCTCCTTCGGTGTGAATCAGGGGGTCCAAGGGGTCTAGAATTATACAGATAGGCATAGCTAGATCGTAGAGGCATACACACACATATAAATATAAATATATATATATGTTGATATTTACATAAACAGTATATCTACTGAGCTGTAGGTGTGCAACCTTTTTTTTCGAATTTTTCCTTGTTTTGCATCCATTGATCTTTCTGCACTAAGAAATGTCTCAATCCTGAATGGCCGATCTTTATCATGTCTATATATGAATATTGGATATTGTTATTTTTAGACCTGATAAATTCTGTTCTCAAGTCGTTGTTCGAGGAAATGTATCGGGTCATGGTGATCAACCTACTTGCTCAAGCAATCTATGATAGAATCAGGATATATAATTGATGATGCATCATTCGTGCTATTTAATTCTTTCTGTCATCGTGAATGCATTGTGGTTGGTCCTGCGCGGTCTGGCGTTGCCTTTGAACCCAATTCCTGGGCGGGTGCTGCTGGCACTCCGCCAGGAGTTGGCTCACCCTCGACCGGCTGTACCCAAGGTGGTGTAGTGCCTGACGCACAGCAGCCTCATTGGGCTTCACCACCTTGAGTCTGTAGACAGCGAGCTGCGCAGGGCCCGGACCTTTATGTATAGAATGACGGGGTTCTGGATCCACAATTGCGCCTGCAGCAACTCCAATCATTTTTCTAGTGCCAACATTTGCAAAAATGTACGACCTACGGTCAGCGCGACAAAATGAGGACGCCATAAGCTGTGCAACAGCGTAACGTAAGTTTACTGTTATTCCCCACCTGCCAGGTGAGGGTTGTTAGATTTTATCACAATTGTTCTCCTCCTCCTCTTCCTCCTCCTTCTCCTTCTCCTCCTTCTTCTCCTTCTCCTCCTCGTCCTCCACCACCTCTGCATCCACTTTTATGTCCACTTCCGCATTGCCAACTCTTCGCCAATCTCTTCGCCAACTTCTGTGGCAGCGGGCACTGCTGGACCTCAACTGCCGGCTGCCGATCTGAGTGGGCACGGCTGGACCTCAACCGCAAGGTTCCGAGCGCAGTGGGCACCGCTGGACCTCAACGGACCTTCCGAGCCCAGTGGGCACCGCTGGACCTCAACCTGGGACCTTCAGAGCTCAGTGGGCACCACTGGACCTCAACCTGGGACCTTCCGAGCTCAGTGGGCACCGCTGGACCTCAACGGTCAGATAGAATGCCAGAAGATATGCCAGATAGAACGCCAGATAGAATGTCAGATAAAATGCCAGAAGATATTCCAGATAAAATGCCAGAAGATATGCCAGATAGAATGCCAAAAGATATGCCAGATAGAATGCCAGAAGGTATGCCAGATAGAATGTCAGATAGAATGCCAGAAGGTATGCCAGATAAAGTGCCAGAATGTTTGCCAGATAGAACGCCAGAAGATTTGCCAGATAGAATGTCAGAAGATATGCCAGAACATATGCCAGATAGAGTGCCAGAAGATATGCCAGAACATATGCCAGAAGATATGCCAGGTAGAATGCCAGAAGATATGCCAGATAGAATGCCAGAAGATATGCCAGATAAAATGCCGGAAGATATGCCAGATAGAATGCCAGAAGGTATGCCAGATAGAATGCCAGAAGATTTGCCAGATAATATGCCAGAAGATGTGCCAGATAGAATGCCAGATGGAATGCCAAAAGATGTGCCAGAAGATGTGCCAGAACATATGCCAGAAGATTTGCCAGATAGAATGCCAGATAGGATGTCAGAAGATATGCCAGAAGATATGTCAGTTAGAATGCCAGAAGATATGCCAGATAGAATGCCAGATGGAATGCCAGAAGATATGTCAGATAGAATGCCAGAAGATTTGCCAGCAACAAAATGTATAAATGTCATGGTGGGGATCACTCGAAGTAAAGTAATTTTACATCTTTAGACCTCAGTATATATCTGACAATAGTCAAAACCAGGTGGGAAGTGCTTAGTATTTTCTTAACTTTAAGACTAGGCGACCTCAAAGTTTTATCACGCTACATTGGATTCAGCCAGCTCTGTGCCATGTCTGGCAATCAAAGAATTAATGGCCAAGATCCAGCAAAACGGAAGCGTCAGTCACATGCTTTGAAATCAGGGCTTAACCTCAGAAGCGGAAACTTGTCTGAAGTTCCCAAACCAGCTGGGCATAGGATAGGTACTATTCTATTGAAAAAGTGGCCTACCAACCTCCCCACTATGGAATCACACCCCCAAGCTATTTATTTTATAAGCTTTTCTCCAAAGATGATCCTTTAACTCTTTACGTGACAATGCGTCCTGAATTATTTGGGGAAGTCTGCTTTCCGTTTTGTTTTTGTTTTATGATGTCCTGTTTTGTTCGCTTTCCAAGCTACTGGCAGCATTTGGGGCTGGAAGCTGCGATTTTCAATGGTATTTACAACATTTTTGAGCTCAAGCCCCTACTGTTCCGTGATATTTGTGTAACATGTGTGATGCCATGTGCTCACACATTTGCAATGCGCTATGCTGTACCCAACTAGTTATTATGCGGATAACAACACAGAACTGTGACATGCACGTTCTTCTTCAACACTCATGTGATGCCATGCGCTCACGTGCTTGCAATGCACTCTGCTATTCCAAACTAGCTGTTTGCGCGTAGAACAGCACAATCGTGCAGTACAGAATTCGTCTTCAACGCTCATGTGATGCCATGTGCTCACGCGCTTGCAATGCACTCTGCTGTTCCAAACTAGCTGTTCGTGCGTAGAACAGCACAATCGTGCAGTACAGAATTCGTCTTCAACACTCATGTGATGCCGTGTGCTCACGCGCTTGCATTGCACTCTGCTGTTCCAAATCAGCTGTTTGTGCGTAGAACAGCACAATCGTGCAGTACAGAATTCGTCAAAAGTGTTCCAGGTCGCACTTTGCCCTGAATAACGGACCGTTACATGCATTGGATTGCTATTTGTATATAGGACATGCGTGTTAACAAAAACAATAACAAACCGTCTGTCTAATATGTGTATAACACTTTTGAATATCGTTGAAAATAATATATATATATATAATATTATATAATGGTCATCTTGAACACCCTGCTCTCCCCAGCAAATGTTCTAGATAAACCATTCCCAAGCAGGATTCAAAGTCGGATGATGGCTGCTGTTTATCCCAATGTGGCAATTCTATCAAACAACCTGATCGAAGCTTCTTCGAATACTACCCACAGTTCACGATTTTTATACAAGTGCTGCAGTCTCTAAACAACCCAGAGGCTATGGCACAACTGAGCGTAGCCGTCCCACCGGATCGCTCCAACCAGCATCTCGCGGCACAGGCCGCTGCTTGGAGTGTAGGTCACTCTTTGCCCTAAAAGATTGTCCTGCGCTGTCGACTGGCCATGGACCTCAACACCGCAGCGGGTTTGATGAACCCGGAAGTCCAACTAGGTCTCCTATGTCCGAAACTTCGGCCCCCGCCTTCTGCGGCACCACTAGTATTACTTAAACGACAGTAAGTCTTCATCGCCTCTATGTTGATGCTGACAAATCAAGCACACAGCATCGGAACACTGCTCCAGCGCTGTTTATGATCCACTAGAGATCAATGGGTGTAGCGTTCAAAATCGTAAAAAAATTTGACTGTGAGTTTTCAAAAAAATATTCTATCACACAACAACATGTAAACAAGGAATCATGATCCGATTCATGTGTGCATTTGCATCCTGATAACCATCGTACTGGGTCCACATCCAAACACAACCCTCTTTTCCAGACCCCAATCTTTCAAGATGAAATACCGCTGAAAGCCAAGCCACTAAAGTGATCGTATGTGGTGCAACCCAAGCAGCATTTGACGTGTATTCAGCCAAACCTTGGAATGGAACTATGCGTCGAAGAAACAAATTCATGTCGACCTGCGAATGAAGATCATTTAGCGTAGTCTCAAATTCCTATCGACGTGCGAGTCAAGATTTTACAGCTTAGCATCACACACATGTAAGCAGGCAAGTCAACGTCACACCCCCACCCAGCTGACCACCGAAACACCGTGGCCGTCCATCAGCCGTGGGCCACCTCTGCTTTACTCATTAACTGCTTCATTGCTTTCCGGGATCAATGCCAACAACCCTCCATGATCCGAGGTTGGAACTCTTATGCCGCCCAGCTGTTCGTAGCGAGCTGAGAGAAGCCATCGAAACGCTCGCAGCAACAACTTGTTCTCTGACAAGTCCAGTTGAAGGCTTGAAGCGCACCACACGGTTAACCAGCATGGCCTAAATTGGGCGGAGCAACTGAAAAAGCTAGTAAAGCCAGGCAACCAGTGAATGCGTATTTTGCGGAAGCAAGTCAAGGCTGGCAAGCGAGCAAATCAAAGCAAGTAAGCGAACGAGCCAGTTAGGCAAGAAAGCATCCAGTCAAAGCCAGTAAGCAGCCAGTCAAGGCAGTTGAGTCAATAAAGGCAGCCAGTTAAAGCAAATAAACAGCCAGTTAAGGCAATTGAGCCAGACAAGGCAGTCTACGGTACCTCAATCGGAAACTGCAAAACAATGAAAGGCAAGCGGGCCAGCAGCCGGTTCAGGCAACTGAGCCAGTCAACAGCCAGTTAAGGCAAGCAAGCAGCCAGTTAAGGCAGTTGAGTGAGTGAAGGGAGCCAGTTAAGGCAAGTAAACAGCCTGTTAACGCAGTTGAGCCAGTGAAGGCAGCCAGTTACGGCAAGTAAGCAGCCAGTTCAAGCAATTGAGCCAGTGAAGGCAGCCAGTTAAGGCAAGCAAGCAGCCAGTCAAGGCAGTTGAGCCAGTGAACGCAGCCAGTTAAGGCAGTTGAGCCAGTGAAGGCAGCCAGTTAAGGCAGTTGAGCCAGTGAAGGCAGCCAGTTAAGGCAAGCGGGCCAGCAGCCAGCTAGACAGTTGAGCCAGTGAAGGCAGCCAGTTAAGGCCGCTGAGCCAGTGAAGGCAGCCGGTTAAGGCAGTTGAGCCAGTGAAGGCAGCCAGTTGAGGCAAGCAAGCAGCCAGTCAAGGCAGTTGAGCCAGTGAACGCAGCCAGTTAAGGCAGTTGAGCCAGTGAAGGCAGCCAGTTAAGGCAAGCGAGCCAGCAGCCAGTTAAAGCAGTTGAGCCAGTGAAGGCAGCCAGTTAAGGCAAGCGGGCCAGCAGCCAGCTACACAGTTGAGCCAGTGAGGCAGCCAGTTAAGGCAGTTGGGCCAGTGAAGGCAGCCAGTTAAGGCAAGGAAAGCCAGTCAAGGGAGTTGAGCCAATGAAGGCAGCCAGTTAAGGCAAGGACGCAGCCAGTCAAGGCAGTCGAGCCAGTGAACGCAGCCAGTTAGACAGTTGAGCCAGTGAAGGCAGCCACTTAAAGCTGTTGAGCCAGTGAAGGCAGCCAGTTAAGGCAAGTAAACAGCCAGTTAAGGCAGTTGAGCCAGTGAACGCAGCCAGTTAAGGCAGTTGAGCCAGTGAAGGCAGCCAGTTAAGGCAAGCGGGCCAGCGGCCACTTCGGCAGCCAGTTAAGGCAAGTAAACAGCCAGTCACCACAGTTGAGCCAGTGATGGCAGCCAGCTGAGGCAGGCAAGCAGCCAGTTAAGCCAATTGAGCCAGTCAAAGGCAGTCTACGGTACCTAAGGCGGCCAGTGAAGGCATCTTACGTGGAAGCCAGCAGCACAAGGTTCAAGAAGAGTGGGGGAAGGGGTCAGGAAAACAGGGTCAGGGGTCAGAAAAGCAAGACAAGGGGTCAGGAAAACAGGGTCAGGGGTCAGAAAAACAAGACAAGGGGTCAAGAGAACACCCTCAGGGGTCAAAAAAACAGGGGGGTAAGGGGTTTAAAAAACAAGGTCAGAAGTCAGAAAAACAATGGGTCAGAAAAACAGGTGTCCAGGGGTTACTAAAACAGTGGTTAAAAAAAAACAGGGTCAGGGGTAAAGAAAACACTGGGCCCATTTAATGAATAAAATAAATATTCATTTTATATTTAGTATTGGAGGTTTTGAAATCTGAAGATATACGAATGAATTGGAAGATATACGAATGAATTGGGGTTCAGATTTTTTTTGGAAGATATACGAATGAATTGGAAGATATACGAATGAATTGTGGTTCAGATTTTTTTTTGGAGGGGAAAATATACGAATGAATTGGAAGATATACGAATGAATTGGGGTTCAGATTTTTTTGGAATATATACGAATGAATTGGGGTGTATTCTGGCGGAAGCTTTGAAAATTTAATAAATAAAAAAAAATATTTATTCTGGCTAGAGTTCCTTTCCCAGAAAGACCTGGAAACTTAATAAATAAAATAAAGAAAATAAATATTTTATTTTATTTATTTTATTGATTTTATTTATTTAATTTATTCTGGCAAAAGCTTTAAAAAAAATAAAATAAATAAAATAAATACTTATTTTATTTATTTTATTTATTCTGGAGGAAGCTTTCAAAATTTAATAAATAAAATAAATAAAATAAATATTTATCTTATTTATTCTGGCAAAAGCTTTGAAATTTTAATAAATAAAATAAATAAAAAATATATAAAATATTTTTTCTGTTATTTATTCTGGCGGAAGCATTGAAAATTTAGTAAATAAAATAAATAAAACAAATATTTGTTTTATTTGTTTTATTTATTCTGGCAGAAGCTTTCAAAATTAAAAAATATAATATATAAAATAAATAAAATAAATATTTGTTTTATTTATGTTATTTATTCTGGCGGAAGCTTTGAAAATTCAATAAATAAAATAAATAAAATAAATATGTATTTATTTATTTTATGTAAACGGAAATACAGCAGGAGTCTTCAGCCGTCAAATAGTACAGAAAGGTCTCTCTAACATATATATATATGTACGATACCTTTTGCACAAGTCATCTCGACGTGTTCCTATCTTCTGGGAAGCAAAATGGCCCGCACATCGTCTGCATAAAACCCTTTCATATCTTACAATTTTAATATTTAACCATAAAGAAAGTAATTGCAGAGGTGGGGGTTGGCATATGTGGTTCTAAAATAAGGATATGCTACCACCAATACGTATGCTACCACCACTATGTGAAATCTTAGTTCTTGGTTTTGGGGAGGTCCTAGGACCTTTTAGTCCAAGTCTTAGGAGGTCCTAGGACCTTCCCAGAACCAAGAACCAAGATTGCACCAAGACTTTTTGGACAAATCTTGGTTCTTGGTTCTTGGTTCTGGGGAGGTCCTAGGACCTCTTAGTGCAAGTCTTAGGTAGTCCCATGACCTTGTATGACCTACTGTATTGGTGCCAAGATCCTCTGTAAAACGTAAGACCTTGCAACCGTAACGTCACAAGCTGATGATGACATCATACTACCAACTACCGTATATGATATAGTGCAGAATGAAAAAATAGAAATACCAACTTATCAACATAAAGTCATTGAAATTAAAAATGAATACGATGCTGATAATATCATTGAAGTTATTAAGGAAATAACCCAATGATGGTAAGAGGTGTTTTTCCAGGAACTGGTAAGAGCTATATTTGTCAGAAAATGGTAGATAAGGTTATAAGGTTATGTTTGTTTGTCCTACTAATAGATTACTTCAAGAATTTGAAGGAGACGCTTTAACATTGAATAATTTTTTTGGAATAAGTTTTGGTTAGAACCATTTGATTATTCAGGGTATGATGTAATAGTTTTTGATGAAGTTTACTTCAGTAGTTCAAGCACCTACTGGAGAATAAAACAATTTGTAGAAGAGACTAAAAGCAACAAAATAATAGTAGCAACAGGAGACACAAAGCAACTAAAACCTATTCAACCACTAACTAACATTCAAGAGTATGAAGTATATGCTGACCATATCATAAACAATATTTTTACAAATAGTATATTATTAAAAGAATGTAAGCGACTGAAAACAAAAGAGGATAAAGAGAAATTAAGCAATGTAAAGACTGATATTCCTGTAAATAAACTTCCTCAAAAAGGAAATTGAAAAATATTTCAGATATACTACGAGTATAAGTGGTTCAAGGCATAATATTCCATATTTGAATGATACTTGTAAGAATGTAGCAAGTGAAATTAGGAAACTGGAAAATAGGAAGGATGAATATGAAGTGGGAGAATTTTGAATATGTAGAGAATACACTAAAACCCCTACATCAGTGGTTAATGTAAATTTTAAATATAGAATAGTTCATATTGGAAAGGATGGGGTTATGACATTGACAAATACTAAAACTAATATACATCAATCCATTCAAGTTAAGGAGGTAAGGGAAAATTTCATTTTCGCCCATTGCACTACCTGCCATTCAGCCCAAGGTAGTAGTATAGATGGAGATATAACAATATTTGACTATAACCATTTTGACATTAGAAATTATAGGGAATTCTTATGGACTGCCATTACAAGAGCAAGAGATTTAAACAAGATAAAGATTTATAAATATAGTGATGGTGTAAATGATGAATTCAATTATAAATGTATGAAAAGAAAGTATGAAAGAAAAAATGAAAATTACAAGCAACAGGACAGAAAAGCAAAAAGAAAAAACACCAAAAGAAGGTTATGTAAATGTTAAGTGGTTTTTTGATAATATTACTAGCCAATGTAATTACTGTGGATGTGGGTTTCATACAATTATTAAAGGGAAAAATATAACAACAAATCTAACCGCCCAAAGGGTGAATAATGAATATACCCATACATTAAACCATATAATATCATACTGTGGTAGATGTAATATAAGTTGTGGAAAATATTAGTTAAAGAAATATTATGTAAAATAAATACTCTAACACTTTAATACAATAATTTTCAACAAACATGTTCTTATAATGTTGTTTTCTATCAACCTAACCTTGCCCGACAAACAACCACAGAAATTATAACATAATTTTTGGGGATGGAATCCAAGTGGGCAAGGTTAGGCTCCACATCATCAATCCAAAACAATGCACTCATCTGGTGGAATCCACATTGTCAACAAAGGCTAAAGGTAGGTACAGGAGGGGGGTTGCATTATTATATACTATTATATATTATTATATATTATTATATATTATTAAATATGATTATACATTATCATATATTTTTATATATTGATAAATATTACTGTATATTATTATATCTTACTATATATAATTATATATTATTATATATTATATAGTATTATATATTATGATATATTGTGATATATTATTACATATTATTAAATATTATTATATATTATTATATATTATTATATATTATTATATATTATTATTGTTGTTAGTATATATTATTCTAAATTACTATTTATTATTATATATTACTATACATTATTCTTTATTTTTATATGTTATTATTTATTATTATTTATTGTTAGATATTATTACTTATTATTATTTATTATTATTATATATTACTAAATATTACTAAATATTATTAAACATTATTATATATTATTATATAGTATTATATATTATTATATATTCTTAGATATTATTATATATTATTAAATATTATGATATATTATTATGTATTATTATATATTATTATGTATTGTTAAATATTATTATATATTATTGTATATTATATATTATTACGCATATATATTTTACATTATTGCGTATTATTGTGTATTAGTGTGTATTATATATTATTATATATCATGATATATTGTTTTTTATCTTTATATATATATTATAATAAAATAGACTACATATTTAACATAATGTTATAAAAATTATATATAGATTATTGTTATTATTATTATTACTACTACTATTGTACGCATGTTTGATTGATATACATACATACCTATGTGTGCATATGTAGTATGTAAGGGTACATACATATTGTATATATATATAATATCATATACTAATATATACATATATATTGCAACATGTACTGGACATGTATAGTATAAAGTTTTATTAAAAAAAAAACATACTTGCAATTGTATGTAGATGTACCAGCCGCCAGCCACAAAATGTTGTCTGAAACAATGTGGGATTGAATCTCGGGTCAGTATACCATGGGCCAGAAAAGGTATCCTGCGGCTGATTGGCGGCCAGGCTGGGTCAACAGTTTTCAAGAGTTTTCTCACAAGGTGGTGCCCCCTCCAGTTATAAATGGGTTATAAGCCCATTCCAGCAAAAAGCATAGTGAAATTGGAGTTTTTCCCCACCTGCCAGGTGAGGGTTGTTAGATTTTATCAGAGTTGTTCTTCTCCTCCTCGGCTAGCTGTCCTCCTTCTCCTCCTCCTTCTCCTCCTCCTCCGCCTCCTCCTCTAGTTTCTCCTCGGCCATGTCTGCATCAACTTCCACCTCCACTTCCGCCTTGCCAACTCTTCGCCAAGCTCTTTGCCAATTCTCTTCGCCAAGCTCTTTGCCAACTTCCCAGCTCAGTGTGCACCGCTGGACCTCAACCTGGGACCTTCCCAGCTCAGTGTGCACCGCTGGACCTCAACCTGGGATCTGCCCAGCTCAGTGTGCACCGCTGGACCTCAACCTGGGACCTGCCCAGCTCAGTGTGCACCGCTGGACCTCAACCGGGGACCTGCCCAGCTCAGTGC